>JAJPUD010035528.1:0-10273 GCA_023553655.1 Myrmecobius fasciatus | reverse complement strand
TGTAATCTCATTGCTAATATCTTATTTAAAATTTTTGCATCAATATTCATTGGGGAAATTGGCCTATAGTTTTCTTTCTCTGTTTTCACCCTACCTGGTTTAGCTATCAGCAACATATCGGTCTCATAGAAGGATTTGGCAGTATAACTTCTGTCCCTATTTTCTCAAATAATTTGTGTAGTATTGGAATTAATTGTTCTTTGAATGTTTGGTATAATTCACATGTAAATCCATCTGGCCCTGGAGATTTTTTCTTAGGGATTTGGTTAATAGCTTGTTCTATTTCTTTTTCTAATATGGGGCTATTTAAATAATTTATATCCTCTTCTTTTAACCTGAGCAATCTATATTTTTGTAGATATTTCTCCATTTCATTTAGATTATCAAAATGACTGGCAAAAAGTTGGGCAAAGTAACTCCTAATTATTGCTCTAATTTCCTCTTCATTGGAGGAAAGTTCTCCTTTATCATTCTTGAGACTAACAATTTGATTTTCCTCTTTCCTTTTTCTTATCAAATTAACTAATGGCTTATCTATTTTGTTGGTTTTTTCATAGAACCAAATCTAAGTTTTATTTATTAATTCAATAGTTTTCTTGTTTTCAATTTTATTAATTTCTCCTTTTATTTTTAGAATTACCAATTTGGTATTTAATTGAGGGTTTTTAATTTGTTCTTTTTCTAGTTTTTTTTTAATAATAAGCCCAATTCGTTGATGTTTTCTTTCTCTATTTTATGCAAGTAAGCATCTAGAGATATAAAATTGCCCCTTATAACCCCTTAGGCCATATCCCACAAATTTTGGTATGCTGTCTCCTTATTGTCATTCTCCTGGATGAAATTATTGATTGTGTCTATAATTTGCTCTTTCACCCATTCATTCTTCAGGATTAGATTATTTGATTTCCAATTAACTTTTGGTTTATTTTCTCCTGGCCTTATATTGCATGTGATTTTTATTGCATCATGATCTGAAAAAGATGCATTTACTATTTCTGCCTTTCTGCATTTGATTTTGAGGTTTTTATGCCCTAACACATGGTCAATTTTTGTATAGGTTCCATGGACTGCTGAGAAAAAAGTAAACTCCCTACTGTCTGCATTCAATTTTCTCCATAGATCTATCATACCTAACTTTTCTAACAATTGGTTTATCTCCCTAGTTTCTTTCTTGTTTATTTTGTGATTTGATTTATCTAATTCTGAGAGAGCAAGGTTGAGATCCCCCACTAGTATAGTTTGGCTATCTATTTCTTCTTGCTTCTCTCTTAATTTCTCCCCTAGCAATTTGGATGCTATTGTACTTGGTGCGTATATATTTAGTACAGATGTTGCTACATTATCTATGGTACCCTTTAATAAAATATAGTTTCCTTCCTTATCTCTTTTGATTAGATCTATCTTGGCTTTTACTTGATCTGAGATAAGAATTGTTACCCCTGCTTTTTTTTGTTCAACTGAAGCATAATATTTTCTACTCCAGCCTTTTACCTTCATCCTATATGTGTCACTGTGTTTTAGATGTATTTCTTGTAGACAGCATATTGTGGGATTCTGGTTTTTAATCCAGTCTGATACCCGCTTCTGCTTTATGGGAGAGTTCATCCCATTCACATTCACAGTTAGAATAACTAATTCTTTATTTCCTGTCATCTTATTTACCCAAATTATGTTTTCCCCTTTCTTTTTCCCTTTCTCCCTTCGCCCCTCCTCAGTATTTGCTTTTGATGACCCCCTCCCCCAAACAATACTCCACCCTTTAGGTCCCCTCCCCCTGTTTTTACTCCTTTCCCCTGATTCTTCTATTTTCCCTTCTATTAGTTTATCCCTTACTTATCCTCCTTTTCCTCCCACTTCCCTCTAGCAACAGACAAGTTTCTATGTGAAATCAATTGTCTGATATACACTTTTTAGAGCCCAACCTGGTGAGAGTAAGATTTACACAATGCTCATCTCCCTCCCCTCTTTCTCTCAATTATATTGGGTTTTCTTTGCATCTTCAAGAGATTTTACCTTGTTTTTAACCTCCTTTTTTTTTTAGATCTTATTTTACCACTTTTTCCCTCTTTTCCCCAGTATGACAACCTTTTCCCCTCTAGTTCTCTTTTTTCATATTATCAAAGTAATATCTAGTTAATTATACCCCCAAAATTTAAGAATCCTCCTATTAGAAATAAAGTTCTCAAGAGTCCTTTCTTTTTTTTTTTACCTTTTTATGCATCTCGAGTTCTGTGTTTGGATGTCAAATTTTTTGTTCAGATCTGGTCTTTTCATTAGAAATAGGTGAAATTCACCTATATCATTGAATGACCATCTTCTTCCCTGGAGGATAAAGCTCATTTTAGCTGGATAGGCTATTCTTGGCTGTAATCCAAGTTCCTTTGCCCTTCGGAATATCTGGTTCCAGGCCCTTCGATCCTTCAATGTGGAGGCTGACAGATCCTGTGTGATTCTAATTATTGATCCTTGATATTTGAATTGTTTCTTTCTAGCTGCTAGCAGAATCTTTTCCTTGGTGCTACAGTCCTGAAATTTAACCACGACATTCCTTGGGGTTTTAATTTTGGGGTCTCTTTCAGGAGGTGATCAGTGAATTCTTTCAATGGTGATTTTGCCTTCTCATTCTATAATCTCAGGGCAGTTTTCTTTCAGGATTTCTTGGAAGATAATGTTTAGATTCCTTTTTTCATCATGGCTTTCAGGAAGTCCAATAATCCTTAGATTGTCTCTCCTAGATCTATTTTCCAACTCAGTTGTTTTTCCTAGGAGATATTTCATATTTTCATCTAATTTTTCATTTTTTGTTTTTGTTTGACTGATTCTTGATGTCTTACTGAGTCATTCACTTGCATGTGTTCAATTCTTATTTTTAAAGTGTTGTTTTCCTCAGTTACCTTTTTAAGCTCCTTTTGTAACTGGCCAATTGAATTTTTTTGTTCATTGCACACTTTTTCCACTTCACTAATTTTATTTTTCAACAAATTGGTGTCTTTTTCATATCTCTTTTGCAGGCCATCATATCCTTCTTGCACTGATTTCAGTTTATTTTCCCATTTATCCTCCAGCTCTCTTTTGAGGTTCTTTATGCAATCTTCCAGAAAGTCCTTTTGAAAAAGTGACCAGTGATGGTCTTTAATAACTTCTTCTGGAACTTTGTCTAAAGGAAACTCGGGATGTGGGATCATCCCTTCTTTTTCTCGATAAAAGCTGTCTATAGTGAGAGCTCTCTTTTGCTTCTTCATTTTTTTTTAGACAGTGTGGATATCTCTTTAAGGTAGGGAAAAAATGGCCGCTGAAATGGCGGCTGGAGATCCTTGCCCTGGGGCACTTCGGCGAATTAACAATGTGCTGGGCCGGTGGGGGCTAGGACTAAGTCCGATTTAGTCCTTAAACAAGGCAAGTCTGCCAGAACACCTGCCCCCAATCAGGGCAGAGTGTTCGGAGTTCCTCAGATAAACTCCAGGTGTTTGGAGTTTGGAATTTCTGCCAGAATGAGCTGAGCTGAGTCCCACCCTCACTTCCGGCCTACAATGTACTCCTCTGACACTGGAGTCCTCTGTTTATCCCTCTGTCCGAGTTAGACAAACCTGATGTGAAGTTTTTCAGAGAAATCAGCAAGCAGTGCCCAAATATTTCTGAGTTTGTTGACTTGAAGATCAGTTCAGAGGTTTATTTTATTATTGATTTGAGAGAAGATTGGAGGAGGAAGCAGGGAGTCACCTTTTCACTCCGCCATCTTGGCTCCACCCATGGTTTATCCTAATTTCTAAAATATATAGAGAATTGACTCACATTTATAAAAATTCAAGCTATTCTTCAATGGTCAAAGGATATAAACAGAAAATTTTCAGATGAAGAAATGGAAATCATTTCTAGTCATGTGAAAAAATCTTTTAAATAACTATTCAGCAGAGAAATGAAAATTAAGGCAACTCTGAGGTATCACTACAGACCTCTCAGATTGCCTAAGATGACAGAAAAAGATAATGGTAAATGTTGGAGGGATGTGGGGAAACCAGAACACTAATATATCGTTGATGTAGTTATGAACAGATCCAACTGTTCTGGAGAGCAATTTAGAACTATGTCCCTAGTTCTAACAAACTGTGTATAGCCTTTGACCTGGCAGTGTCTCTACTGGGCATGTATGACAAAGAGATCATAAAAAAGAGAAAAAGGACCCATGTGTGCAAAAACATTTGTAGCAGTACTTTTTTGTGGTGGCAAGCAACTGGAAACTGAGTGGATGCCCATCAATCGGGAAATGGCTGAATAAGTTATGGTATATGAATGATATGTTATGGAATATTATTGTTCTATAAGAAACAATCAACAGGATGATATTAGAGATGCCTGAAGAGATTTGCATGAACTGATGCTAAGAGAAGTGAGTAAAACCAAGACAAAATTGTACATAGCAACAAGAAAATTATGTGGTAATCAATTCTGATAGACATGGCTCTTTGAAACAGTAAAGTGATTCAGGCCAATCCTAATAGACTTGTGATAGAGCAATCCTTTTGCATGCAGAAAAAGGACTACGGCAACTTAATGCGGACCCAACTGTAGCAGGCCACAAATAGTGGGGGAGCTCTGATAAGGTAGAAGATCCTTCAGCCCAGAGGGAACCTGAAGACAATGTCTTGTTCGGCTCCCCATCTCCCCTAAGGGGTCTCGGCCTTCATAAGAAGTCAGGGGATAGTGACAAGCTGTGTTGTTATTAAAGCAATTTGATACCAGTGGAAAAGAATCATTTACATACAATAACAAGTTATTTATGTGGTCTGGCTTGCACAGTAAATAGTGCATGCACAGTGTGGCTTTGGTTATATTAGGGTATTAGGGTATATAAGGGTGAGAGAATTTGAAATAAACGGACTTCATGTTTGACCATCCACGTGTGTCCTGCCTCTTCACTCCTCTTGTAAGACCAAGGACTTGGGGGGGGGTGTATCGAGGTCCTCCAGAGAATTATTTCGCACACAACATTTGGTGCCTAAATGTGGGCCCTAGACAAAGTAAGGTGCACAGTAGCTTGACTAAAGCAATTGGTGAGTTGAGTGGAGTTCAGGGGAGGAGTCCCCATGACCTTAGCAATAAGGAAAATATATAAATAGGCAAGTGGGAAGATTTGGTAAGGGCTAATCTGGTCACTGTTGTTTTTCAGCCAAAATGTGGCAAGTGCAACAAAGCCTCCGAGGGAAGTATGAACAAGACTTAGGTTAATAGAGAAGGTTTGTTGTTGGCTCAGAAGCAGATCAAAAAGTTCTCAGATGTGGAGGACAGGTTGGAGCCAGAGATGTGGAAGGGAGTGGGAGAACAACTAACTGAATACAATGGGATAAAATTGGCTTTAAGGAACCCCACATAAAAGAAAAAGACAGAGAAAGCTTTTAGCATGGAGTGTCAAACCAGTAAGTATCAGGAGAAAAACAAGCAGAGTTGGTGCCTGTAGCCAAGGAAGGTACTGCAGATGGGATTGAGCTGAGGAAGTCTTTTTAAATATTTTGTTGGTTTATATTGTTTGTTACTGCTCTGGGAGGTTTCACAGGCATGGAGCATTGGGAAGGAAGGGAGATAAGCATTGCCCAGGGACATTTGAGGGTGTGGTGCTTCTCCATTTCCCAGCCCACCTTTACTTCCCCCTAAGCCTCCACAGGTGTCCTTGGGGCCTCCTTTGCTTCCAGAACTTCCTCCCTCAACTCCACTTTCATGGGTAGGAGGAGGAGGAGTGGGAGGGATGGTGACAACATCAGCCACACAGCACAGTTTAGTCCTCTTATGTCCCAAGGCAAGGCAAAGGAGTAGAGACCTTTTACTTTAGGTAGGATTACTATTGAGCACTTCAGCTTTTTAGGCAGGGCCACTGTGGAAGGCCTGACAGCACTCTCACCTGTCCCCATCAAATGGAAAGTAAATACACCTGTGTTAGTGGAAGAGTGGCTCTTAACCAGTGAAAAAATCCAAGCTTTATTAGATACAGTGCTGGAGCAGCTTGACCAAGGCCACCTACAGCCTTCTCTAAGTCCTTGGAATTCCCCTGTATTTGCTGTAAAAAAGAAAACTGGAAAATGGAGGATGTTGACTGATTTGAAAAAAGTAAATGAACAGAGGGAGACAATGGGAACTCTTCATCCTGGGCTTCCATCTCCTACTCAATTGCCTAGGGAATGGCCTCTTTGGGTTATAGACATTAAGGATTGTTGCTACTCCATCCCTCTGACTAAGGAGGATATGAAAAGATTTGCCTTTTCAGTGCCCAGCGTTTATTTAGCTGAGCCTTATAAAAGATTTGAATGGACAGTTTTGCCACAGGGAATGAAAAATAACCCTATCATGTGCCAAATGTATGTGGCTGCTACTCTTACTTCAGTAAGAAAAGCATTTCCAAAAGTTATGTGATTCTATTGCATGGATGATATCTTGGGGTATGCATCTGAGGAGCAAATGTTAGAAGCATTTCTTCAAAAGACCATAGAAACACTAAGGACCTACCAATTGTATATAGCCCCAGAAAAAATTCAAAGGCATGTTCCTTTTCAATATTTAGGATATGAACTATATCCTAAGGTACTTACAGTACAAAAACTTTCTTTAAGAACAGAGAAGTTGAACATCTTAAATGACTTTCAGAAATTGATAGGAGATATCCAATGGATGCATCCAGTGTTAGACTTAACTACTTATCAATTATAACCACTGTATTACATTTTATGGGGAAACACTGCTTTAGACTCACCATGTTAGCTTATAAAAGAAGTCCAAGAGGCTCTGAGAGAGGTTGAACTGGCTTTATCCAATGTGGTTGAGTCACTCAAAAAACCTTGGAAATAACAGTTTTTGCTACAAAAGAGGCACCTACAGCAGTCCTTCATCAAAGAGACAGTGTGATCAAGTGGGTCACCCTCCAAGCACAACTAGACCAAACCCTTGTTCTTTACCCAGTACTTGTGGCTATAATCTTATTAAAAGCCATTGTGGGAGTAATACAATTATCTAAGATAAGACCTGACAAGATATACACTTTCTATACCAATGCGCAAATTAATGTATGCTGTGAAACCATCCCAGAGTAGCAAATTTTATTGGACACAGATCCAAATTTTGCACATGGACCCCTCTCAAACATAATCTGACTATTACATAATTGGCCATGAATTTTTGAAGAAAAAGTTTCCAAGATTCCTTTAAAGGACCAACCATCTTTACAGATGCATCCAAACATAACATTTGTGCTGTATATTCTCCTGACTTAGCTATAAAAATAGTAGTTTCTTTTGTAAGGAAGTGGAATTCCTTTCAGTCCACTTAACAGAGTTTTATGCAATCATGCTAGCTCTTACTTATTATCCAGGAAATGTAAACATAATAACTGATTTGGCTTATTCAGTATGTATGGCACAAAGAATTGCCACAGCCCAAATAAAATTTGTAGCATCTAACATATTCCAGCTTTTTTAAGGAACTTTAGGAGCAAGTGAAAAAACATCCAGATAAGCATTACCTCTTGCATGTCTACTGTCATATGGGACTTCCAGGTCATATGTTTTTATGAAAATTCACAGGCAGATCGCCTTCTCACCATGTTAGCTAACACTCCTCTATTTCAGGCCACGCAAGAATCTCACTCTAAATTTCATCAGGCTGCATGAGTGTTATATCTGCAATTTGGGTTAACAAGAGAGGAAGCAAGGAGCAGAGCAAAAGCCTGTATGGCTTTCCTTCCTTTCCACACTCCTACGCTCCATCTAAGGAAGAACCCTTATAGTTTGGGATCCAATGAAATTCGGCAAATGGAGGTGATCCATTATAAAACTTTTGGTTGTCTGTCTTTTATTCATGTCATAGTGGACACCTTTTCAGGATTTACTTTTGCAGTACCAGCAGCAAAAAAGATGGTCCAGATGGTCACTGAATATCTTACACAGGCCTTTGCAGTTATGGGTGTGCCACAAGCAATAAAAGCAGATAATGTATATACCTCAAAACATTTTGTACACTTTTGTGCACAGCATCAGATTTCACACACCACTGACAAACCCTTCAATCTTCAAGGACAGGGAATTGTAGAGAGGAAGAAGAGATATCAAGATGCTCCTCCAAAAACAAAAGAAAGGGGGAGCCACAGGTAAACCTAGAGAACTTCTAAACTTAACTCTTCATACTATTAATTTTTTTGATTTTTGATGAAGATGCGCTGACTCCAGCAGACAGATTTCATAACCCTCCAGAAGGGTAGTGTCCAGTGCGAGCAGCTCTGATATCTTTAGATAATTTCCAGGTGATGTGGAGAGAACCAGAGAGTGGTGAATGAAAGGGGCCAGAGAGGTTAGCCACTTGGGACAGAGAGTTTACTTGTGTCTCCAAAAATGGAGAAGGAATCCTATGGATGCTGATGCACCGTATCTGAGAGAGACAGAAAAAGAGAAGGTGCTGGAAATGAAGAAGACCCAGGAAACATTGGGTGGTTCCATCTCTGACTGCACCCATCACTAAAAGAGCATGGCAGTTAATCCTATCTGTATGACAATAAACTAATTGAACATCACCATGACCATAAAAATAATTGCTAATGAGACTGATGAAGGACTTCAAAACCTGCAGGATTCAATGGATTTCCTGACGCATGAAGTGATGGATAACAGATTGGCTTTGGACTACCTCTTGGCTGCTGAAGAAGGTGTATATGTGGTTGTGAATTTTTATTTTCTATACCTTCCTTCTGGGATTCGTGGAAGTCTTTTATAATATCTTATTTATTCATATTGTTTGATATATTACTATTTGCCTATATGATTCCTCCCATGCTGGTGGATTTAACCATTGATGCATACTTACTTCAATTAAAACAAAAGAAAGGGAGAGATGTAGAGGGCCACAGATAGTGGGGAACCCTAGGTGAGATATAAGACTCTTTACTCCAGTAAAAAGAACCCTACTGACAGTGTCTGGTTAGATTCCCTATCTCCCCTAAGGGCTCTCGACCTTTCTGAGAACACAGGGGGTGGTGACAACCAGTGTTCTAATTAAAGCACAGTGATACCAAGTGGCAAAGAGTTATCTACACACAATAACAAGTTGTTTATGTGGTCACACATGCACAGTATATAGTTAGTACATATGCAATAGGCTATGGTTATGTAAGGGCATTAGAGTATATAAGGCTGAGAGAATTTGGAATAAACAAATTCCATGTTTGACTATCCATGTGGGTCCCACCTCTTTACTCCTCTTCTAAGACCAAGGACTCAGGCTGATATTAAGATCCTCCAGAGAGGTAGTTTGGACTTTACACCAAAAATAGTTTTTTCACCTTTTTTGTTGCTGTTGGCTTGCTTTTTTTCTCATTTTTTTTTCTTTTGATCTGATTTTTCTTGTGCAGCATGATAAATGCAAAAATATGCATAGAAGAATTGTACATGTTTGACATATATTGGATTAGTAGCTGAATGGGGAAAAGGGAGAGGAAGGGTGGGAGAAAAATTTGGAACACAAGGATTTGTAAGGGTACATGTTGAAAACTTTCCTGCATGTATTTTGAAAATAAAAAACTATTTGGGATAAGTACTCACTATTCAACAAAAACTGCTGGGAAAATTGGAAACTACTGTGGAAGAACTTAGGGCTTGACCCACATCTAACACCACATACCAAGATAACATCTAAATGGGTTCATGATTTAGATATAAAGAGTGATATAAGAAAATTAGAGAAACATAGGATAGTTTACCTCTCAGACCTGTGGAAATGGAATAAATTTATGTCCAAAGAAGAACTGGAACTGTTAATTGAACACCAGATAGATAATTTTGACTATATTAAGTTAAAAAGTTTTTGTACAAACAAAACTAATGCAGACAAGATTAGGAGGGAAGCAATAAATTGGGAAATCATCTTTACATTTAAGGGTTCTGATAAAGGCCTCATTTTTAAAATATATAGAGAATTGTCTTATTTAAAAAAAAAATCAAGCCACTATCCAATCAATAAATGGTCAAATGATATGAACAGAAAATTTTCAGATTATGAAATTAAAACCATTTCTCGTCATATGAAAAGTGTTCCAAATCACTATTGATCAGAGAAATTCAAATTAACACAACTATGAGGTACCACTACACACCTGTCATATTGGCTAAAATGACAGGAAAAGATAATGACAAATGTTGGAGGGGATGTGGGAAAACTGGGACACTGATACATTGTTGATACATTGTTGGTAGAATCTCCATTCTGGAGAGCAATTTGGAACTATGCTCAAAAAGTTATCAAA
>JAJPUD010035527.1:0-10274 GCA_023553655.1 Myrmecobius fasciatus | reverse complement strand
TAGGTGGCGCAGTGGATAGAGCACCAGCCCTGAAGTCAGGAGGACCTGAGTTCAAATTTGGTCTCAGACATGTAACAGCTGTGTGACCCTGGGCAAGTCACTTAACCCCAATTGCCTCAGCAAAAAAACCAAAAAAATAAATAAAAAAAATAATTGGTTGAAGAAATCACATATAAATCCTGGAGGGTGAACATGAGTCAGAAATCCTTTTGCCACCGCGGTGCATTTGAAGACGAAGCTTAGGACTACAGTTAACATAACCAGACTATGTCTAAAATCAGCATAGTACCTTTTGCTAAGAATCATGAGTCCCTGCTGAGTAAGAAGTGATTCTGGTGATAGTTGAAGGAATAAACAAATGAATTGGAGTGTTTGCATTAGACTAGAAAGGCAGGGGAAGGAGCTAAGTTATAAACAACTTTGGGGGCCAAAGAGGATGTTTTATATATCCTGAAGGTGACAGGACGACACTGCTTTATTGAGCTGAGGAATGACATGATAAGACTTGGCTTTAAGAAAATCACTAACAGCGCTTTCCAACAATGAGATGATTCAGATCAGTTCCCAAAATCTTGTGATGAAGAGAGCCATCTACACCTAGAGAAAAGACTGGAAACTCAGATCTACTCTACAATAACTTCAACTTTTATAAGTGCTTATTATAGATGGTGTGAATAAGATCCCAACAAAAAGACCCCAAGTCCTTGGTAGTTGGGTAAGTCACAAGGAGGAACAGGGAAGAGCACTAACATAATTATCTCCTGAAGTGGACCTTTTGTGGTCCTTAAATAAGCCTTTATTGCAGTAGATCCTTGTCGAATCCCTTGCATTGACAAAATTTTCATGACCCCACAGTTACTGTAATCAATCAGAAAGCCAAGTGATGATATCAACCCCTGAGGTTATTTTTATTCTATAAAAGATCCTATTGTACCCCACTTCTTTGCTAACTCCTTCTAGGATTAGCTTGCTTAATAAGCCCACAATGGCTAATTCCTTTGAGCCCGCTTACTAAACATGACGATGACTAAACTCCTTTTTAGGAAATTATCCTGCCTTATGACATTTTGCATTCATTAGGAATTTAAGGATATCTTCCCCATTGTTAATCCCCCCTTTTGGAACTTAGCTCATACTCCCCTTCTTCCCAGTCAATGGCATGATAATAAAATCTGCTTCTTCAGAAGATTTGGAGATTTGGAGAAGCTCAGCCTAGAAAGTCTTTTGAGACACTTCTTGATGCTAGCTCAAAACCCAATATATTTTGAGGTTCATCCCTACTCACTAATATTTTGTGGATTGTATAGGGACAGTCCTGGGATCCTAATATATTTGGGGGGGATTTGGTTCTTATACATCTCTGAACTCCATTTCTATGGGTTATGGAGCAGCTAGGTGGCAAAGTGGATAGAGTGCATGGTCTGAAGTCAGAAAGATTCATAGCTATGTGACCCTTGGCAAGTCACTTAACCTTATTTGCCTCAGTTTCCTCATCTGCAAGATAACCTGGAGAAAGAAATGGCAAACCATTTCAGTATCTTTGCCGCCAAGAAAACTCCAAAGGGGGTCACAGAGTCAGGATAGAACTGAAATCATTCAATAACAACACATGCTAGACATTTTGGGGATGCATGGTTCCTACCCTTAGGGAGCTCATGTCCTAAGGAGGAAGACAATATGCAAGCAGCTATAATAGCACTGGCCAATAAGCCCCATTCTCATGAACTGGCCTCAGACACTTACTAGCCATGTGATCAGGGGCAAGTTATTTAACCCTGTTTGCCTCAATTTCCTCATCTGTAAAATGAGCTAGGGAAGGAAATGGCAAACCACTCGCATCTTTGCCAAGAAACCCCTGAAAAGAAGTCATAAAGAGTTAGACTTGATTGAAAACGACTAAGCAACAGGTTCAGTTGATCTGTTCTGGAATCAACTACCATACTCCCTCCCCATTTAGAAAAGAATCCATAAGACTTGAGGGAAAGCAGGAATTACAAAATATTATTGGTGAAAATTTCATACAGTCACAGAAGCAAAGTTCTAGGCTTAGAAGGAACCTGAGGTGCTATTTAGTCCACCTCTTTTATTTTACAGATGGGGAAACTGAGGCCCAGATGGTAAAGTGACACCCTCAGGATCCCACAGATAGTGAATGGCAAAACTAGAATACTTAATGATTGTCTAGTTTCACCCCATCCTATTTTATAGAAGAGGAAATTGGGACTCAAGGAGTAAAAGGTCACTTCTCCACAAAGTCATTCACAACAGAGCTAAAATAAGAAACGTTGTCAAGATTGCTAAGTTCAGACTTTTTTTCACTACGCTACAATAGTGTGGACTGGTGCCAGTGAAGCTAAGAGAACAGAAACTTCCCCCAGAGTCCTTGATCTAGCTGTTCAAGAAATTTGGAGGAAGTTTCGCGATTAAAATGAGGCTTCTCCCCCTGTCAAAGTTACTTAAGAATGAGGTCAGTGAGGGTTAGATTAAAAACCATTTAAAACATTCTGTCCAAGTGAAATCAAAGTACAAGGATCAATGTACATTTAGAAACAAGAAAGAGAAACAAACAAGAAAGAGAGAGATAAGCTTCCCTTATGGTCAATCTCTTGGATGCAGGAACTGGATATAAAAGATAAAGAAATGAGGTTTGGGTGGGGCTAGCTATGTAAAGCACTTTTTTTCATTGGAAGTAAAAGATAAAAGTCCAGTGTTTGAATCCAGTCTGTTTGGAAGTATAGATTGTTGTTTGTCCTTCAGTGTTGAAGAGGTCCATGATGTCAGGGAGGTATTGCTATGACATGCAAGTGAATTGGATTTAAGTGAGGGAACAAGATCCAGCCTCACTTACTTCTCCAGGACCACCTGGGCCCAGGGGCTAGGAATGGATCAGAACCACTGGAGATGGCCCTGAATGCAATGGGAGACTGGGACAAAGGTAATCTGAAGAGAGGTTTTGTCGGGCGCCACCCAGTGGTGGCCAGAGGAAGTGGTAACTTATCAGGAGAGATGGGCTTCAGAAGCCACTGCTGACCACTTCTATATGTATATATCATGCCTTCTCAAACTCCATTTGCCTCCACCTCATCATCCATCAGCTTTGCCAGTTTGCATGGAGTCAGGTGAAATCTTGCAGTTGTTTTTAATCTGTAGTGATTTGGAATCTGTCTTCATGTGATCATTTATAATTTTCAATTATTTTGAAAAACTATATATTATGGGACTGTTTATCTATTGGGGATTGGCCGGTATTTCCCAATGTAAACCCCTTCTCTTCCTCCCCAAAGGCCCATCCCTTTAAATAAAAAGTTATTTTTTCTCAGTAGTATTTTATTTTTCCAAATACATGTAAAGATAGTTTTCAACATTCATTTTATTATTTTTTCTTCCATCACAAACACATACCACACTATTCTAAGCCATTCCCCCATTGATGGGTGTCTCTTCAATTTTCAATTTTTTACCGGGAGAAGAGAGCTGTTATAAATATTTTTTATACAATAGGTCATTTTCCCTTTTTTTTTTTCATCTCTTGATATTCATGCTCAGTAGCGCTGTTGTTAAGCAAAAGAATACGAATTTTATAGCCCTTTAAAGGGGCACAGATCATATTTTTCGATCATTTCTCAATTGGGGCATGGCTCTTATTTTTTATAAATTTGATTCAATTGCCTCCATGTTTGAGAAATGAACCTTATCAGAGAAACTTGCTTCAAAATTCTTTTCTACAGCTACTTTGCTACTGCATTTCCCTCATTTACTCTCTCTCCTCAAATGCAACATTCATTCTTGTAAAGCTTTGTGTTCCAGATTTTTTCCCTCCCTCCCTCCCTCCCTCAGCGCCCCTCCTCTCCCCAAGACAGTAAACACTCTAATAATATGTGCTTAAATTAAAAAAAATAAATTAAAAAACTAACCAGACTCAGCATTATATGTTCTACGGTTCATTAGTTCCCTACCTCTGCAAAGAAGGGAAGGACACGAATAGGAAATAGTTCTTCAACACCCTCACTTTACAGATGAGGAAACTGAACACAGCAAAGAGGAAGTGATTTTTGCAAGATCACACACTTGGGCCCCAGTAGCAGCTACGTGAATTAAATCCAGGCTCTCCAGCCAGAGGCCCTCTATAGAAACTGAAGGCCAGCTGCGGTAGTCACACCCAGCTTGGGACACAGCAGGTAGGTTACTCATGGCTGCTTGGAGCGCCATCTGGTGGCAGAAGGCTATAACTGCTCAGTAAGCTACTTACTGAATTCTCTTTCTTAGAGAGGTAAGATACAAACATCTCCTAATATGCTAGGTGGCGCAGTGGATAGAGTACCAACCCTAAAATCAGGAGGACCTGAGTTCAAACCTGCCCTCAGGTGGTGTGTGGTTGTGACCCTGCCAAGTCCCTTAACCCCAATTGCCTCTGTAAGAAGGTAATATTGTTAGAATTCTGCATTTAGAAAACAACTTTATGACATGGGAGAACGTGGCGCGGGATCGTCAATTAGCCCAAAGGAAACCCTTGACCAGCCAGAGTCATTAACCAGGGAAGATGTGGTCAGAAAATAGAAAGATAATAAATGTTGACCAGATTCTGTCTCTTTCTGCAATTCCTTCTTTAGCAGGAGGCTTTCTTATGTTATTATTTTTTAAGGAAATTCTTAGGTTGAAACAGACTTTACCTTAGATACTCTGACGTTTCACCCATAGGCTTTGGAAAAAATCTCTCCCTACTATGGGTGGCCAGCCACGGAGGAGGGCTACATAGAATATATACCCTCGAGATACTGAGTATCCCAAAACTCTTAGTGCAACTTAAAGCTTAAAGCTGCCCTAAGACTTTGGGGACATCATTTACATACATCTATCTATCTATATGTCTGTATGTATACATACAAGGACATACATACATATACATGTGTGTAATGATTTATATATATATATATATGTGTGTGTGTGTGTGTAGGAATAATGTCCCCAGAATCTCCTCTCCCCAAGAGACAGAAATGGGTGAGATGATGGGTCAGAGCCCAGGGCCTACTCAAAACTACCCATCTAGCTAGGGAATATGGAGTAATAAAGTCTCTTATGTGTTGCTCCTTATTTGTCTCCTGCAAAAACCCTTCCTATCTGACAATACCTTGCTAAAAGACATCTCATTGTACATGGCGACCTCAATATCATAGGCCTCTCAAGCCTGATGGATGGGACTCTCCAACAAGGAGATGATTCAGGTCCGTTCCAGTGATCTTGTGATGAAGAGTCATCTCCACCATGTGGGAACTGGGTGTGGATCACAACATAACGTTCTCACTCCTTGTTGTGCGCTTGCAGTTTGTTTTCTTACTCATTTTCTTTCCTTTTTGATCTGATTTTTCTTGTGCAGCAAGAGAATTGTATAAATATGTTTACACGTATTGGATTTAATATATAATTTAACATGTATAATATATATTGGATTATATGGGAGGGGATGGAGGGAAGGAGGAAAAATCTGAAACACAAGGCTATGCAAAGGTTAATGTTGAAAAATTATACAGGCAAAAAAAAAAGAAAAAAAGAAAAATTATATGTTTTGAAAATAAAAAGCTTAAAAAAAATAAGACATCTCATCTCCTTACCTGAATGAAAAGACATCCTGGGTCCTCCTTGATCTGTACTTTGTTCTCTGCACATAGGCCATTACCTAGCTGACTGAAGGCCCAAATTTTCATCTTTTGCCAGACTCTCTCAAAATTTGTTCTGCTTTTGTGTCACTAAAGTCTTTTGTTCCTATAAGAGGATCTCTTTGAATTATTTCAAATTAACTATAAAGCATCTCTCTTAGACACTTCAGGAATATATAGGATATATAGGAATTATAGAGAAAGAGATGTCTATAGAAGTAGACATCTATATTATATATACTTATATGAAATCTAGCTATAGGTAGGAAATCCATATGAACACAAAATAACATAGTATATGTAGAGAAAATATTAATTATTGTTATTATTATTATTATTTACCAGCTTCAGGTAGAATTTCTCTGCTTTCCTGCCAATGGGGCTCTCTCACTCTCTGCATAATAGGTCAGGCTTGCTCAGGAGGGGTTCACCAGTGAGAATTCCATCTCTTGCTTTGAAGTCCCAGAAGGTGCAATTAATTCCAAAGAAATAATGGTGAAGCAAGCCACCTACTTCTTGACAGAGAGGGGATAGATTCAAGATCAAGAATAAACATTTTCAGGCACAGCCAGTGTGAGTGGTTGTGTTTCTTTTTCTTTTTCTTTCTTTCTTTTTTTTTTTTTTGCAAAACATATGTATGGGTAATTCTTTGTGCTTTTTCATTGTGTATATTTGTTAAAAGCACTTTGCGTAAAATGTTTGTGGCAGCCCTTTTTGTAGTGGCAAGAAACTCGAAACTGAATGGATGCCCATCAATTGGAGAGTGGCTGAATAAATTATGGTATATGAATGTTAAGGAATATTATTATTCTGTGAGAAACAACCAGCAGGATGATTTCAGAGAGGCCTGGAGAGACTTGATTGGACTGATGCTGAGAGAAATGAGCAGAACCAGATCATTATACACAGCAACAACAATACTATATGACGATCAATTCTGATGGACATGGCTCTCTTCAACAATGAGGTGATTCAGGCCAGTTCCAATGTTCTTGTGATGAAGAGAACCACCCAAAAGGAGGACTGTGGGAACTAAGTGTAGATCACAACATTCTCATTCTTTTTGTTGTTCACTTGCATTTTGTTTTCTTTTTGATTTTTTATCCTTTTTGACCTGATTTTTCTTGTGCAGCAAGATAATTGTATAAATATGCATAAATATTTTGGATTTAACCTATATTTTAAGCATGTTTAACATATATTGGATCACTTGTCATCTAGAAGTGGGGAGTGTGGGGGGATTTGGAAAGCAAAATTTTGGAAGGGTCAATGTTGAAAAATTAGCATATGTTTTGAAAATAGAAAACTTCAATTAAAAAAAGCACTTTGCATAGTATTTTAATCTTTTTGTTGTTTGCTTGGGTTTTTTTTCTCCCTTTTGATCTGATTTTTCTTGTGTAGCATGATGAATATGGAAATATGTTTAGAAGAACTGCACATGTTTAATCTATATTGGATTGTTTTGTGTCTTGGGAAGGAGGAATAAGGAGAGAGAGGGAGAAAAATTTGGAACACAAGGTTTTACAAAGGTGAATGTTGAAAATTATCTTTTCATATATTTGGAAAAGTAAAATACTATTCAAAAAATACTAAAGTACAATTTTTATTAAAAACAAAATAAAAGCATTTGTTTTTAATTTCTTTGCCCCCCCCCCCAGTGGGGGTGAGGAGAAAGGCCAGGCAAGAAAAAAAAAGAAAGAAATGAGAGACACTGAGACCTCTTTTTAAAAATGCACTGAAATATAGAAAAATATTTGTAGCAATTCTTTTGTGTTGGAAAAGAAACAGAAATTGAGGGGATGCCTATCAACTGGGAAATGGCTGAGCAAATTATGTTATATGTATGTATAATGGAATACTAATGTGTTGTAAGAGATGAAGGACAGTTTCAGAGAAAGCTGGGAATATCTTTATGGGAATATATCTGCAGAGTGAAATGAGCAGAACTGGGAAAACAATTTTAAAAAGGAATGATTCTGAACTCTAATCAATACAATGATCAGCCAGGATTCCAGAGCACAGATGATGCTATTCATCTCCTGGGACAAAATATGCAGCATGAGATGCTTGTCTTTTTAGATGTGGCCCATATAGGAATTTGTTTTGTTTTTGTAATTGGAAGGGTGTGTTCAGTGAAAAGAAATGCTTGATAATTGAAAAAAAATTGTTTAATTTTTTAAAATGCATAGAAGGAAGGCCAGAAAGAAGCACAACTTTCAAACTTATGAATTAAATTTATAGCCTTAAAAAGAAAAGTAAGCTATTTAAAATAAAGGTTTGTAGTTTCATATATAATCCTCTTTTTTGTTCTGCTATGTATATGAAAAGACTTATTTGATGATTGTTAAATTCAGAATAAAAATTAAAAGAAAGAAGCAGGAGTGGGTGGCTCAGAGCACAGCTTTTGTAAGTGTTTTCACCGGCTCTGGGGCAGATAGGGAGCGTTGCTACTTCAGAATAGCTCTATACCAGGGGCAGAGGGCTTCGAGGGACAGAGCTCTCCTGTACCTTTACAGGGTAGGTCCCTGCAGGGAAGGGAGGAGTAGGAGTGAGACGTTTCTCTTCATTCTCCAAACCCTTTTCTCCCTCCCACCCTTCTCTGTCCTCCATGGGGATGTCAGTCCCAGAGGGTTCTGCTTTTGACTAGAACTATTCATTCCTCACACAGGCCACAGCCCAGCACTCTCATTAAAGGGGATCTGGAAAGGCTTCGTGGGCAAGGTGGGATTTTAGCTGGTCACATGGAAAGACCAATTGGACAGTGAATGCTTGGACTAAGCAGCAAACTTAGGAGTCCTGGATTCTCTTTGGTTAATCAACCAATAAATCATCATGCATTTATTAAGCTCTTGCTATTTTCTAAGCACTGTACTAAGCCCTGGAGATACAAAGAAAGGGAGGGAAAAAGGGAAGTTCTGCCCTCATGGAGTTATATTCTCTCTCTCTTTTTTTCTATTGAAGTTTTTTATTTTCAAAACATATGAAAGGATAATTTTTTTTTAACATTGATCCTTGAAAAACCTTGTTTCAATTTTTCCCTCCCTTCCCCTCACTCCCTCCCTTAGATAGCATGTAATCCAACATATGTTAAACATGGTAAAAATATAAGTTAAATCCAATGTATGCATACATATTTATACAATTATCTTGTTGCACAAGAAAAATAAAATCAAACTGGAAAAAAAATAAGAAAATAAAATTCAAGCAAACAACAAGAGGAATGAAAATGCTATGTTGTGAACCACACTCAGTTCCCACAGCTCTCTTCATCACAAGATCATTGGAATTAGCCTCAATTATCTCATTGTTGAAGAGAGTCGTGTCTATCAGAATTGATCATCATATAGTTTTGTTGTTGCCGTGTATAATGATCTCCTGGTTCTGCTTGTTTCACTCAGCATCAGTTCATGCAAGTCTCTCCAGGCCTCTCTGAAATCATCTTGCTGGTCGTTTCTTACAGAACAATAATATTCCATAACATTCATATACCATAATTTATTCAGCCATTCTCCAATTGATGGGCATCCATTCAGTTTCCAGTTTCTAGCCTCTACAAAAAGGGCTGCCACAAACATTCTTGCACATGTGGGGCCCTTTCCCTCCTTTAAGATCTCTTTGGGATATAAGCCCAATAGAAACACTTCTGGGTCAAAGGCTATGCACAGTGTGATAGCCCTTTGGGCAGAGTTCCAAATTGCAGAGCTTATATTCTAATCTTGATCTGAGTGGGTCAAAATTGTGGACTGAATACAGACTTACAGAGCCAGTCATTTGGACTGGATGGAGATATCCCAGTACTGGAAGTGACGGCTCCTCTATCCTTTCTCCCAGATTTTCCTCAAAAGATAGAAAGAGAGGAGATGATGGGTCAGAGCCCAGGGTCCACTCAAAACTGCATCTCTAGCTAAGGAGTATGGAGGGGTAAAAACTCCTCTTTGCTGCTCCTAATTTGTCTCCTGTAAAAGCCCCATCCTGACTTCTTGTCTTTTTATAAAAGTTACAGCCTTAATTTTTTACCTGTCTCCTTCTCTAAATAACATAACATAATAAAAAACAAATAACATAAATAAATACTTCCTTAAATAACATAACAATAATAAAACAAAAATAAACATAACAAAAACAATAACATAAATAAATAAATAAACAAACAAACAAACAAACAAACAAACAAATAAATAAATAAATACCTTGCTAAAAGACATCCTGTCTTTTTATTTGAATGAAAAGACATCCTGGCTCCTCCCTTATCTGTACCTTGCTCTCTGCAAGGCTGCAGCTTGAAACCCCACATTTTCAGTATAAAAAACTCTCTCAAATGTCTTCTAATTGCCAAATCCTCTTAGTTTGGTCTTCCTGCTTTTGGTCAGTAGAGTATTTTGTGACTAGAAGAGAATCTCTTTGAATTCTTTCAAATTAGCTATGAACCATGACTGGAACACTTCAGAAGTATACAGTGTGAAGGGAGGTTAGGCCTGGTGTCTAGTCCCAGTTGTAACCCTTATGATCTAGAGTCAAACATAGCAGTATGTCTTAGGGCCTTCACTGACCCCATCAATAAAATGAAGAAAATGATTCCTGTTCCATTATAAAGGCACTACAAGGATTGGATTCCTTAGA
>JAJPUD010035526.1:0-10274 GCA_023553655.1 Myrmecobius fasciatus | reverse complement strand
TAGCCTTGGCCTTTTCCCCTGGGTCTGTGTTTCTGTTCAAGAGTTCCATGGTTTGCTTCTAGAGCCAGTGATCTCCCCATCTCCAGAGGACTGGCTCAATGACCTCTTGTCGAGAGCTTTAGAGAGCTCATTCTTGATCAGGTGTGATTTCTTCCCTGAAACGAGGGCATTCTATGGTGGTCTCTGGTGATCTCTAAGTTCCTCTCAGCTTGTATTCCTATGGTCCTGGGTAGCCATGGTTAGATCAGATAGTTTCCAAATGTGATCCTTCTTTGTTTCTGCCTATCTCTCTCTCTCTCTCTCTCTCTCTCTCTCTCTCTCTCTCTCTCTCTCTCTTCCTCTTTCTGTCTGTCTTTGTGCCTCTGTATATCTTTCTCTCTTTTTCTTTTCTTCTGTGTATTTTCCTTTCTCCTCCCTCACCTTCTGTCCTTTCTTCCCTCTCTTTTCTACTTTCTCCCTCTCCCCTGTGTCTTTCTGTCTCTCTCTCTGTCTTTGTGTATGTATGTCTCTTCCACACAGACTTTTCTGTTCCCTTATCAATTTGAAATACCCTGCCACCCAAAGCCCCAATATTCTATTGGGGGATAAGAACAATAAAAAATAATAAGTAGAGCAAAAGAGAGTTTGGTCAAAGTAACATAAGAAAATCTGGAGAAAATGTGCCTTTCTGTGTTTTTCTTTCCCAAAGTGCCTTTCCCTTTCTCTTTCTCAGTCTCTACTTTTTTTTAATCAATCTTTCTCTCCTCTCAAACTACCCAATCTTGATTCTGTTTTTCATCTCTGCCCTCATCTCTCCCCTATTTTCTCCATTTTCCCTCTCCTTTCTCTCTCTACTGCTACATGTATCTTAGCTCTCTTCTTGTCTGTTTGTCCTTTCCTTTTCTCTCCACCTCTTTCCCTCTTTCTATGTTTATGTCTCAGTTCAGAAGCTGAGTGTGCCGATCTAAAACTCATGAGCTCCCCATCTCCAGAGGTCTCCAAGAATCACTGGCTGTTACTCTCCCTTCTCTTTGGTCCTCTGCTGAGGGAGAGCTGGACTTGGCCATTTCCACACCTCCAAGTATGACTGAACTTCCTCTCTGACTTTTAGCTGGTGGTGAAAGGAACAGGAGAGATACACCAGCCTGGGAAACAGGCCACACTGAAGATTGAGGGTGATGCTGGAGCCCGCGTGGGGCTTGTGGCCGTGGACAAGGGGGTGTTTGTTCTGAACAAGAAGAATAAATTGACTCAGACCAAGGTGGGCCAGGGACCATGGCAGAAATATCTCCTCACAGAACTCCTCCATCCCCTTCACTGAATCCTTCCATCCCCCTCACTGAACCCTCCCATCTCCCTCATCAAACCCTCATCCATCCCCCTTCATTGAATCTTCTACGTCCCCTTGCTGGACCCCCTCCATACCTCAGAGTTCCCTTTTACTCCCCTCATTAAGCCCAGATGCTTGGTATAGTAAACAGAACACTGGGCCTGAAATCAGAAAGATTCCAAGTTAAAATCTGGCCTCATATACTTTGGGCAAGTCACTTAATCTTTGCCTCAGTTTTCCCAGCTATAAAATGGGGATAACAATGGAACCTACTTCCTAGAATTGTGAAGATCAGTTGCAGTATTTGTCAAGTGCTTAGTATGGTACCTGGCACATAGTAGGAGCCATATAAGTGCTGTTATTATTATTTTCAGCCTCCTCCTCAATGAACCCATTCCATCCCTCAGTTTCCTTACCCGACTCCCTGAATCTGTTCCCCCATTACTGACTCACCTGCCCCTCAGTGATTCCCAGCCCCTCACTGAGTTCCTGCCTGGACTTCTCTGTGCCTCCAGATCTGGGACACAGTGGAGAACGGAGACATTGGCTGCACTCCGGGCGGCGGGCAGAACTATGCTGGGGTCTTCACAGATGCTGGGCTTTCTCTCAAGACCAATAAGCAACTTCAGACAGAACCTCGGGCTGGTGAGCCTTGGGCGAGAAAGGAGGGGTCTGGGCAGGCAGTGCCCTGAGGGAATAAGGGGTTGAGCAAGGGTGTCCATCAGGAAGTCACCCAGAAAGGCCCCTACAGGACCTGATGCTGACTGGTGGGGGAGCAAGGAGCAGAGCGATGGGGACTGGACAAAATCCACTCGGATGAGCTCATTCTCCCTCCTGTCTCATCTGTCTTCCCCTTGCAGAGCCCGAGTGCAAAAAGCCAGCCAAGCGAAGACGCCGCTCTGTTCAGCTCTTGGAGATAAGGAAAGACAAAGGTAAAGGGAGAGGGCCCCCCTGACCAACATGCTCTCCCTTGCCCCCTCCTAGTCCTCCCATAGAAGGGAAGCTCAGACCAGATCTTCCTGGTCTGGCTCTGAAAGAAGCTGAGGGTCTTGGGATGGGACTCTTGCAGCTGGCCAATATAAGGATAAAAACTTGAGGATTTGCTGCGAGGATGGCATGAATCTGAACCCCATGGGCTACTCCTGCCAAAGGAGGGCAAAGTACATTTTGGACAATAAGGCCTGTGTCGATGCCTTCCTGGACTGCTGTAACTACTTCACCAAGATCCGTCTGGAGAAACAGAGAGCCCACGTCCTGAACCTGTCCCGAAGTAAGTGTCCCTGGGCCTGGTGAGGGCCACCTGGAGGTGGGTCATGGGGGGTATAAGAATGGTTTGTCAGAGATGTGGGACCTCGGCTGTTGGAGAAGATAGAGCTTCAGCCTAAGGGAAGACACATCCCCAGGACCCCAAATTGAGGGGGGCAAGGTCCAGGGCTTCAGACTGAGGAGGAGGTATAGCCCCAGGGCCCCAGATTGAGAGGGAAGCACTGGTCCAGGCAACCTGAGGGGGGAGGAAGTTTGAATATTTAGTAGGTCAGGGGCCCAGGGTGAAGGAGAAACTACTGCTCTGACCCCATAACTCTGTCCTGTCCTACCTCCCCAGGTGAACTTGATGAGGACATCGTGCCAGAAGAAGACATCATCTCTAGAAGCCAGTTCCCAGAGAGCTGGCTGTGGACCGTGGATCGGCTGACTGAGAAGCCAGACAAACATGGGTAAGGCTGAGACCCCAGCCCCCTTTCCACAATCCCCAAATAGTTATTCTGATCTCATTTCCTTTCCTTCTGGCGAGATGAAGTCAAAGGCCTCCAGTCTGCCCTGGACCCCTCCCCAAGTCTTTTCTCCCTCTTCTTCTCCCTCCCAGAATCTCTACAAAATCCCTCACTGTGTTCCTTAAAGACTCCATCACAACCTGGGAGGTGCTGGCTGTAAGCTTGTCAGACACCAAAGGTGAGCCTACAACTGAGAGAGAGAAGGCAGCGGTGGGCTTGGGAATGGGGGGCAGAGACAGGGATGTGGAACAAGGGTTGGGGACAATAGCAGCCTTTTTTTTCCTGCTTCTCCTTCCAACCTCCTTAAGCCTCTGGAGGGGAGGGAGACGGCACCCACTTTTGGGGGACTTAGCAGCTTATCTTTCCAAGCTCACTATTACTTGCCTTCCCACACAAGGCAGGCCACCCAAGTGGTTACTCTCTGGTCTGCATTAGCATCCCTATGGCACCCATTGCTCTTACTTTTGTGCTGGTTGGCTCCTGCGCCTAAAATGTGTTTCCTCCTTACCTCCACCTCATAGAGGCTTTGTCCTCCTCCTAGATTTAGTTTGAATACCAGCTCCTTCAAGAAGCCTTTCCTGATCTCTCAAAAATGAATGCTCTCCTTCCCAAATTACTTTAATTACTTTTAAAAAATGTATTTAGGGCAGCTAGGTGGCGCAGTGGATAGAGCACCAGCCCTGAAGTCAGAAGGATCTGAGTTCAAATCTGGTCTCAGACACTTAACATTTCCTAACTGTGTGACCCTGGGCAATCACTTAATCCCAATTGCCTCAGCCAAAAAAAAAAAAAAAAAAAATATTTACTTCTAGCTGTGTGACCCTGGGCAAGTCACTTAACTCCAGTTGCCTCAGCAAAAAAAAATGTATTTACTTCATTCATGCTATACATACATATGCATGTATATATAAATATATTCTAATGAAGCAGACAAGTATATACAGGAATATATATATATTTTATATATATAAATGTACTGGATATGTATACATACATCACATACACACAAATATATTGTATATACATGCATGTATATATTTACATATATGTATATATTTATACTTATATGTGTTCAATCATTTCATTTGTGTGCAACTCTTCATGACCCCATTTGAGGTTTCCTTGGCAAAGATATTGGAATGGTTTATCATTTCATTCTCCAGTTCAGTTTTACAAATGAGGAAACTGAGGCAAAGAGGGTTAAGGTGATTTGCCTAAGGTCACACAAAAGTTAATAAATATCTGAGACCAAATTTGAATTTAGGAAGATGTGTCTTCCTAACTCCAGGCCTGGCAATTTATCCACCTAGCAGTCCCACACATATGTGATAAACATTTATATATCTATACAATATATACTTATATATATATATATACACATATATGTAAACATATACCCTTAGATTAGAATATAAATTTCTTGGGAATAGGAACTGTTTCTATAAGTAAATGTGTGTGCGTGTGTGTGTATATATATATGTGTATATATATATATATGGGGGGTATCTGTATACCTATATAAATCCATATATATATATATAAATGCATACATATATAGTAAATGTGAACATTATATATGTTTAATACATATTTAGTGTTTACATTATATATATGTATATATATATATATATACAATGCATTATATATATACATATAATGAATATGTCTATCTATACATACATACAACTGCAGAGTCCTTGGGCATAGGGACTGTTTTATTTTTGTGCTTGCATCTCCAAACCTAGTACCATGCTTAGCACATGGAAGATGCTTAATAAATACTTATTGATGATTGGTGAATTGATTCATAGGGTGAATTCTTGACTGATTGAGGCTGGCCTCCAGGCCTTTGACTCTTAGATCAGGGCTCCCCCCTTCCTGCTGTTTAATCCCTGATCCTGTTACCCACTTGGGCAGGGATCTGTGTGGCTGACCCATACGAGATCACTGTGATGCAGGACTTCTTCATTGACCTTCGCCTGCCTTACTCGGTGGTACGCAATGAACAGGTGGAGATTCGAGCCGTGCTCTACAACTACAGACAGGTTGACTCACTAAAGGTGAGGGGACCTCGATGGCCCTGTCTGAATTTCCCCTGCCCGGGCTTACTTCTCCCCCCACCCCTGACCCCTGACAGCCCCCCTGCTTGTTCCTCATCTTCCAAGTTGGAGGGAGAAGAATGTGAGCTTCTTCATCGATGGCCAACAATCAGTAAGACTCCACTGAGTCTTGTCTACTGCTTTCTCTCCCCCCACCCATTTCCTTACAAAATATGCCAGAGCTTTTGGAGGCAGGCTAGTAGGAGAAAACATACATCACCATCAAATAGAAGGGCAGGAGTGAGGTCTTAAAACAAAGAGCAGAGAATAACTGAGAGATTGGGGGAAATAGAATATCCCAGTTAATAGGCTGGCATTGAGATACAGGAGGGTATCCAGGGGAAGGCATCCAGGACAGGTGAAAGTCCTCAAGAACAGATTATCCGAGGATTGATTGAAAGAATTTAGGATGGTTAACCTAGGGAAGAAAGTCTTAGAGAGGAAATGATTATTTCCTCCAACAATCTGAAGGACAATATCATGGAAGGCTTGGGTTAATTCTAACTGGTCCTGTAGACAAAACTAGGTTTAATAACAACAGGTCAGTCATTTTTTCTGTCATGTCTGACTTTATGGTCCTATTTGGGGGATTGCCATTTCCTTCTCCAGTTCATTTTTCCAGATAAGGAAACTGAGGCAAACAGGATTATGTGATTTGCCCAGAGCCACATTAGTAAGTGTCCGAGGCAGAATTTTCTGACTCTGAGTCCAAGGATTTATCCTATTGATCACTTAGCCCTGAATGGAAGTTGCAGGGCTATTGATTTGGGCTTGATTTAAGCTTCTAATATTTAGAGTTGTTCCAAAGTGGAAACTTAGTGGGGAGTGAGTTTTCCCTCAATCAGTCTGTATTTATTCAGTGCCTACTTAATGAATGTAAAGCCTATTTAATAAGTAAGCATTAATTAAGTACCTACTATGTGTCGGGTAACACATTATTTGTGTTTCCTAGAGGTCTTTAAGCAAAGGGTTCAGCAAATAGGACATTTGGCAGGATGATATGGAGGGCATGATTGTTCAGGATAGATAGTTGGGTTAAACGGCCCTTGAGATTCTTTCCAATGCTGAGTTTCTCTGATTTCTTGACTCAAGCATTAAATGTCACTAGCTAAAAGGAACCTTAGCCATCATCCATATCTCCTCATTTCATAGAGGAACATGTCTAGGCAGTAGAAGTGCCTTCTCCAGGATCCCACAGGTAGTTAAATAGCAAAACAGGATTTGAAATCATGTTTAGGGAACATCGGGAGCCATAGAGGAGGCTTGAGCAGGGCAGGATAAAGGAAGAAGATGATACTTTATGGGGGGGGGGTATCATTTGGAGGCATCTCTCCTCACCTCACCAGGTACGAGTGGAGCTGCTGTACAACCCCACCATCTGCAGCGCTGCCACCTCCAAGAAGCGCTACCAGCAGATAGTGAACATCCCACCCAAGTCTTCTTTAGCTGTACCTTTTGTCATCGTACCCCTGAAAATTGGCAACCATGACATTGAAGTCAAGGCTGCTGTCTACAACCAGTTCATCAGCGATGGTGTCAAAAAGAAACTGAAGGTCGTGGTAAGTTGTGGGGGAATTAGCCCTGTCCCCCCTTACCTGCCCACTCCTTGGGCTGCTATTCATGGGACCCCTCTGGTGGAGAAAGCCTTGGGGGGGGAAACCTGAGGAAACTTAGAACTGGAGAAGTCTAGAACCTGTAGAATTCTACCCTCTCAGGACTGCAGGATCCAAAAATGACAGAAGCTTAGATTTAAAGAATTTTAGAGTCCAGAAACCTTCAAATATAAGAATTTTAGAACCCTAGAATCTCCCTCATCCCCCACCCCCCATCCTCTAAAACTAAGCTCAGGGATCCCCAGAATGGGAGAGAAAGCTCATTCTGGGGATGACAGCTATCTCTTTTCCATGATCCTCCACAAAGCCGGAAGGAATGAAAGTGACAAAATCTTTGGTGACTCGAACGCTGGACCCAGTGAAACTTGGCCACAGTGAGTTGGGGTTTGGGAAGGATGATGGGGAAACTTCAGGGGGAAGGAGAATAAGGTAACTGGAGAGAGGACCATCTGTGATTCCCCCCACCTTCTACTCTCTTTGATCAGATGGTGAGCAGAGGGAAGACATTCCTGCAGCAGACCTCAGTGACATTATTCCAGGCACAGAGTCAGAAACTAGTATCCAATTTCAAGGTAACAGACTCCAGGGATTCCTCACCTCTTCCCTGAGGAAAACATCTCCCTGGCCTCTCCTCAGCCTCCCTTCCCTCTGGGAGACACATCTCCCTGGCCTCTCCTCAGCCTCCTTTCCTTTCCTCTGGAGAAGACATCTTCCTGGCTTTTCCTCAATTTCCCTTCCTTCCCTCTGGGAAGGCCTGGCTTTAGAGCTGGGAGTGAGGGAGTAAAGGAAAAGGGAGCGCCGGTAGCCAAAGCTCTGCCCTTAAAGAACCCTCTGATGGGTCTCGATGCTGTCTGCAGGAACACCTGTGGCCCAGATGGTGGAGGATGCCATAGATGGGGACAAACTGAAGCACTTGATTGTGACGCCATCAGGCTGCGGCGAGCAGAACATGATTGGAATGACTCCCACTGTTATCGCTGTCCACTATCTGGATGCCACAGAACAGTGGGAAAAATTTGGGGTGGAAAAGCGGCTGGAAGCCTTAGAGCTTATCAAGAAGGGTAAGGTCCTCCCTGACTGGTCCCCGGCCACTCCCAGTGCCATTTCTGTGACCTCAGCACTGAACAGCCGGGCCTGGCCCCTCTCTGACCAAACCGTACCTGCTTCCCTTCCCCACAGGGTATGCACAGCAGCTGGCCTTTAAGAAGGCAGATTTCTCCTACGCTGCCTTTCTAGGCCGACCATCCAGCACATGGTAAGCTAGGAGGACTCCAGGTCCAAAGCTAGCCCTTCCTTCGCTTTTCCTCTCCCCACTATGACACTGAAATACAGGTATTTCCCAATTGCTAAAAGGAAAGGGAAAGAGCTAGCCCTAACAGGATTTGGAAATTCATAAGCTGTCCCGTTATAAAGAAAGATAATGAGACTTAAGAAGGGAAGTGACATAAGGGATTATAATAACAGCATGTAATAAATTGTTACATTAATAATATATCAATTAATATGTTATTATAATGTTATAACAGCAATTATGATAATTGCTTTATATGAAATATTCTCTATGAACAAAACACTTGCCTCTAGCTCTGGAACTTAAATAGTATAAATCTTATCTCCATTTTACAGATAAGGAAACTGAGGTATGGTAAAGTCATGTGACTTAGCTAAAGTTGCAGAGCTGGTTTTTTTGAATTCAGGTCTTCCAGCCCCAAATTCAAGGAACTTTTCAGTACCCATTATGGTGCCTAAGATTGAGAGTAAGGACTTCTAGCTGAATAAGAGGGTCTTTAGAACATGGAATGTCAGGGCTGGGAGTTCCTTTAGAACAGAAGATGAGGAGGTGGGAGGTCCCTTAGAACACAGGATGTTAGAGCTGGGAGGGCCATAGAACACAGGGTATCTGAGTTGGGGAACCCTTACAATAAAGGATGTCAGAGATGGGAAGGCCCTTAGAACATGGAATGTCAGAGCTGGGAGTTCCCTTAGAACAGAGGATGTCAGGGCTGGGAATATAGAATAAGAAACATAGAATAAGGCCTCTAGAATACAGAGTATCAGAGGTGGGGGACCTTTAGAACCCAGGATGCCAGAGTTGGCAGGTCCCTTAGAACCTAGAATGTCAGAGTTGGAAGTTCCTTTAGAACACAGGGTGTCAAAGATGGAAAGACCCTTAGAACACAGGATGTCAAAGGTGGGAGGGCCCTTAGAACACAGGGTGTTAGAGCTGGAAAGGCCCTTAGAGCAGAGTGTTAGAGCTGGGAGAGGCCTTAAAACACATAATATCAGAGCTGGGAGGACCCATAGAGCATAGGATGTCAGAGCTGGGAGGGCCTTTAGAACACAGAATGTTAGAGATATAGAGATATGAGTATCCTTAGGACATCAACTTGTCAGAGCTGGAAGAGATCTTAAAAGAGATAACATTAGAGATGATGGCAGGGACTTTAGAACATAGCGTCACAGAATTGAAAGGCCTCTTTAAGATCATCTAGTTAAATGCTATCATTTTAGAGATGAAGAAACTGAGACTCGGAGAGGTCCCATGATGTGCTCAGACCCTCACAGCTAATAGCAGAACCCCAGCTTTGAGCCTGAGACTTGTGACTATAAGTCCAGTGTTCTTTCTAGTGTACCATGATGGTTATAATCAGGATAACTGGGTTCTACTCTGACTGCCCCTCCCTAGCTCTGCGTACCTCTCAGCTTCACTCTCTCTAGAAAGCAAACATTAGATCAGACGAAGAAAGCTCCCATAGTGAGCTGACATTGTGGTCTTGTCTCCCAGGCTCACAGCCTACGTTGTAAAGGTATTCTCCATGGCCACCAACCTCATAGCCATCGATGCCCAAGTCCTTTGTGGTGCCGTCAAATGGCTTATCTTGGACAAACAAAAACCAGATGGAATGTTCCAGGAGGATGGCCCAGTGATCCACCAGGAAATGATTGTAAGGCTCCCCTTCTACCTAGAGAGGTTGGAGTGAGAGGAAACATAGCAGCAACAGGGAAGTTTGACTCCCAGCTAGAGGCAGAGCAGGAGGAAAGGAAGGAGGACAGAAGGAGAAGGGAGAAATGATAGAAGATAGAGAATGATAAAACAGAGAGACAGGTAATAGTTAGGATTGAGTAAGGGAGAGAGAGAAAAAAAGAGGAAAAATACAGGGAGAAAGACAGAGAAAGTGGCAGAAAGACGCAGGAAAAAAGGGAGAGAGAAAGGTAGATAAAATAGAGATAGATATAGATAGATGGATAGAGGCAGATAAGAAAGATAGATATTAGAGAAATGGAGAGAGAAGTGGATAAAATAGAAAGACAGTAGATATATGGATAGATATAGAGGTAGTTAAATGAATAAAATAGATAATAAAGTGATAAGAGGATAGAGGATATATATAGACGGAGTAGGACAGACATACATATTCTAGATAGAATAGATGAGAGATGTTAGAGACAAAGAGCCTGTTAAAACATCACCAAACCCCTG
>JAJPUD010035525.1:0-10274 GCA_023553655.1 Myrmecobius fasciatus | reverse complement strand
GTGCCCAAATATTTCTGAGTTCGTTGACTTGAAGATCAGTTCAGAGGCTTATTTTATTGTTGATTTGAGAGAAGATCGGAGGAGAGGCAGAAAGTCACCTTTTCACTCCGCCATCTTGGCTCCGCCCCCCCTCCACTAGAAATTATAGACAAAATATCCCCAAAGAACCTAGACTTATTGATTTATGGAGATCATGCAACAAATACTGAAAACTTAAACAAAATATTTTACTCTTTACTGAATATCAAGAAAGGAATGATCAGGTGACTAAAATTACCTCCTAAGAGACATCTCATTTTTAAAATAAGCAAAGATATCCATCAAAAAATGCAAGAAAATGGGGGCAGCTAGGTGGTGCAGTAGATAGAGCACCAGCCCTGAAGTCAGGAGGACCTGAGTTCAAATCTGGTCTCAGACACTTATCACTTCCTAGCTGTGTGACCCTGGGCAAGTCACTTAACCCCAATTGCCTCAGCAAAAAAAAAAATGCAAGAAAATGATACGACTAGTAAGTAATGACAGCCATTAACAATTACATAGTTCTTCAAAGTTGGCAAAGTAATTTTATATATCTCATTTGAGAATTATAGTCACTCTTTGAGGTAGGTTCTATGTGTCTTATTATCATTTTAAATAAGAGGAAACAGAGGCTCAAATATGAAAAAGATTTGTTCATGGTTATACTGCTTGTGAGTTTTAGAGGCAGGTTTTCAACCCAGAATTTCTTAAACCCAATCTCTTCACTCTATCCACTGTGCCACATGTTCACCTTATATATATTTTGCAAGGTATAGCTTGCCAAACAGACTTTTCAAAGAAGACAGTTCATTTAGCTCATCCCAACAAGAAAAAAAGTTAATTTATCCCATGACTTTGCCTAATTACTTTGAACACCTTCCTTAGTTTCTCTTGTGTTTGTTGTTGTTGTTGTTGTTGTTTTTAGAAATGATCATAGGATTATATTTTGGAGATTTTTCTTTTATTAAGTGATTTCTCTGGGAGGATACAGTTATTCAAATGAACATACCTACCTATAAAAAAGGGGGAGAATGAGATATCTCTTAAAGAATGAGTTGAAAAAGCCACATATAGAATTTTAGACACTTGTTGAATAGTCCTTATTGACAACTGTGAAATTAATTAGCATTGATGGAATGGCTGACACCAGATCCTTACCTAGACTACAATCTGCAATACTTTCACATTAAAGGTAGATTACAAAAATTACATGAATCAAGAATGAATAATCACAAAGCAAATTCGACACACACTATTCACACACACACAAACACAAGGCAAGGTGAGAGTCCATTTTCCATCTGTAAGATAGGTTTTAAGCAAAAAAAATGTTGATAATGATGATGATATTTTGAAGTTTGCAAAGCACTTATACTATCATATTGGTGGTCTTTGCAACAACTGAGACCTGAGTGTGAATCTTGGCTCTGCTATTTCCTACCTGGGTGATCTTGAGAAAGTTAATTAACTTATGTAGGTCTCATTTCCATCAACATCAAATAAGACGTAGGGTGGGGCAGATGACCTCTATAGTTCCATACAAATCTAGATTTATGATTTTATGTCTGGTCCTGTGTCTGTCTGAATAGTTACTGCAAAACCACAAAAGATACCACAAATGATCCAAGAAAAATACATTTTCTAGCTAACATTGTGAGCCTGGGGAATGCTATTTGCTTGAATTTGAAGATATAAATTGGGCATGCTCATCAATAATCCTTTGAGATTTCTGAGGTCTATGATTAAAAAGGGGAAAATATCAGGTACTAGTAACTGCCACCTCACTTCCCCAAAAACTCATTCAATACATTCCAGTGTTCCCATTGCCACATCATAAAAGATATGCATGTATATTTCATTTCCTGGATAAGTGAGAAGACAAGGGGCAAGTGAAGTCTCTATAATTTCCAGAGGACTTTAATACTGGGACATTATTCCACTAGTCTGAGAAAAATCAACAAACATTTCAGGAAATTTTCCCCTTTTGGCAGAAAAGAAAGGAAGGCTCAAAATAAATTCACTTTCAAACTGATATTTAAGGAATTTTTTATGAGTCTGTTGGATGTCCCTCAAAGTCTTGCTGAAATTACTGTGCTAAAAGGCTGTAGACTTGGTACAATAAAATTGACATTATTTTTAATTGTTTCCTCTTAGCATTATCACATATGTGTAGTAAAAAAGCAAAGTGGAAAAGCAATATTTGTTATTCCAACCAGCCTTCATGGGGCCATCCATCTATATTCTAAATTTAAAAAAAATTATTTTTGCATTGAAGGGAATTTTGGAATGGATAGGAGGCAGAAATGAAAGAAGGAAGTTAAAAACTACCAGATGTTCCTTTTCTTGGAGACAGACCATTTGGTCCTTTAGTCTACACCAAAGATACCTTCAGACTATAATAGTTACAGACACTGAAAGTCATTATTGACCTTTTCTCTTACAGGAATCTAAAAATTAGACTTTCATTCAGTGAAACTACTGCAACTAACTTATCTCATTTTCCAATATTTTGCCACCACAAAAAGAGCTGCTACAAACACTTTTGCACATGTAATGCTTTTCCTTCCTTTATGATTTCCTTAAGATACAGATGCAGTAGTGGCACTCCTGAGTCAAAGGATATATACAGTTTGATAGCCCTTCAAGCATAGTTCCAAATTGCTCTCCAGAACTGTTGGATCATTTCAAAACTCCACCAATAATGCACTAGTGATCCAGTTTTTCCACATCCCCTCCAACAATTATCATTTTATCATTTTCTTTTACTGTCAATTCAGCAATCTGAGAGATACGAGGTAGAGCCTCAGAGTTGTTTGAATTTGCATTTCTCTAATCAAGAGTGAATTAAAGCATTTTTAAATGACTATAAATGATTTTAATTTCATCCTCTGAAAATGTCTATTCAAATCCTTTGACTTTTATTCTTATAAATTTTACATAGTTCTTTATATATTTTAGAATTGAGGCCTTTGTTAGAAATACTGTGTGTAAAATTTTTTCTCACCTTTGTACTTCCCTTTTAATATTATTTGTGTTGGTTTTCTCTGTGCAAAAACCTTTTAATTTAATTTAATTTAAGCAAAGTTTTTCATTTTGCATTTTATAATGTTCTCTAGTTCTTCTTTGGCCATAAACTCCTCCCTTCTCCAAACTCTCTCTCATAAGTAAATTATCCCTTGCTCTCCCAATTTGCTTATGGTATTGTACTTTATGCCCAAATCATGTACCCGTTTTATTCTTATTTTGATATGAGATATAATTTGCAGATCTATGCCAAATTTCTGATACATTATTTTCCATTTTTCCCAGCAATTTTTGTGAAATAAGGAGTACTTATGCCAAAAACTGGAGTTTGGGTGTTTATCAAATACTAGATTACTATCTATAGTCATTGATTATTATGCCATGTGTATAAAATTTATTTCACTGATCCATCACTCTAATTTTTAGCCAGTATCAAATGGTTTTGATGACTGCTGCTTTATAATAGAGCTTTACATCTAGCATTCCCATCCTTTGTACTTTTTTATTAATTCCCCTAATATTCTTGCCCTTTTGTTCTTCCAGATGAACCTTATTATTTTATTATTTTTTCTAGCTCTATAAATTTCTTTTAGCAGCTTGATTGATATGGCACTGAACAACTAGACCAATTTAGGTAGAATTGTCATTTTTATGATAATTGGCTCTGCCTATCTATGAACAACTGATATTTTTCCAGTTGTTTAGATCTGACTTTATTTGTGTGAAAGTTTCATTTCTTTTTTTTAAGTCAACATGATATAGCAACGCACTAGAAGTAAATGAAATCTTTAAAGATAATTTTTTCTCCTTTATTTCCCAATGTTGTTATCACTTTCCTTAGGTTTGTACAAGAGTAAAGGAATGATATTTTATTTTTCCTTCAAAACAACTGCAAATAGAATCAACACATATTAGTGAATTCCCCCCACACCCCAATTTAACCACCATCAAGAGCTTAAATGTGCACTTAGGAATTGCCTTGAATGAGGTGAGGTACCGATGACAGAATTTCTGACCATCACTGGAAAGTGTTTTCAATGGTCACACTCCAAACCAGAACACCAAACCAAATCCTTTCAGAGATTGCCCATCCATAATTTCATTGCAAAGTCAGGCTTACCATCAAAGGGCCATAAAAATTGTTTAATTACCAAAAAAGGATGGAGGAGGGGAAGATTTTATCTCATAATTTTTTCATAACAAAAAATTTTCTGGTCATGTTTAGAATGACTATTATTTTTCCCATGGTATCTATCCTGTGGGAATTATATCTTGGTTACTGGTTAAAATGACAAAAATAAATAACACTTCAAACCACCTATTAAGAACATTTGACATCATAACTAAATTAGATAATAACAATGTACAAAAGACAGTTTTATTCAAATATGTGTTTGTTTGACCCCACCTTTCCTAGATGTCTATAAATGCATATTTTGGTTAGTCACAAGACATGGTTACAAGAACCAAGTGATAGTCTGGTCATGGTTCATCACAAATTTATCCCTATCACTGAGGCAGAAAAGGAAAAAGAAGCAACAACAAATTCACAACACATATCCTGTGGCCAAGCGCCATCTCTATGTAAAGTCAGCTCAGCTAGTCTTAATATTAAAGTACATGAGACTGATGAACACTTTTCACATCACCACCAACATAGTGATAATAGGAGAGAACATTCAGGACTCATAGGCAACCATGTGATATCAAAAAGCAAACAGACCAATGGCCATTCATGGCTTGTATGAAATCATTAATTTTGTTGTTGTTGGTTGGTGATTTTCAGTTATGTCTAACTTTGTGAGACCATTTTTGGTTTTATTGACAGAGATACTTGGGGTTTTTGTCATTTCCCTCTGTAGCTCATTTTTACAGAAGAGGAAACTGAAACAAACAGAATTAAATGACTTGCCTACAGTCACACAGCTAGTAAATGTCTGAGGTCAGATTTGAACTCAAAAAGATGAGTCTTCCTGACTCCATAGCTGGAATGCTATTCACTATGCCATCTATGAAAACATGCTTAAGAATAGATTATTTGTACTGTAGTATACTTACAATTCTCAGAGAGCCATGGCAAGAAGCATTATGGTACAGTGGGGGAAAAATGGACTTGGCATAAGGAGAAACATGTTTGAATCCTGTCTTCACATTTAATAACTATGTGACTATAGACAAATACTTCTTCTTTCCAGAGCCTCTACTTTTCAGTGTCCAAAAGTGAAATACCCAAACTCCTGGTACTTCTCTGATGTAAATGAAATTCAAATGAGATAATGTATTTACATTTTTCCCTAAAGAATTTGTATATAGCAGGCATTATTATGCTGGTGTCCAGAAGGCTATCAAGTAAGTTAGCAAGAAAATATAAAAGGATCTAAAGCTAAAAGGGAAGCTAGAGGGCATCTAATCCAATTCATAGTTTTATAGATGAGAGAAAAACGAAGTTCTAAAGACAAGAAGAGATTTCCTTATTCTTATACAAATAGTATGTATTGGATTTCTGATTCCAAATCTACTATTTATATTTGTATCACAGAAGTGTACTGAAGTGATAAGTTTCAAAAAGATCATCAGTGAAAAAATGAATCAGGAATACAGATGCACTTTCATAACATTTTTCAGCCTTGACCTCCACAAATGACCATTTAACTTCTTTTCATGTTATTTTTCCTCCCCTTGTAGCTAGTTAAGATTTTCCTAAGTTATTCACTGGGCCCACCTTCCCTGGGTGGGAAATTGTAAGCTTCTGAATAGATGCTTTCCCACTGAGTTATGATAGCTTCTCTCTGGCTCTGTTCTACCCCTTCCCAGTCCCATGTTCAAAGCATTTATGTTCACACATATTATTAACACCATTTTCAAAGACAGTGCCCTGAAAGATCCACTTATCTTCAGAGATAGAATACCTCATGATGTGTTGTTATTCCTGATGGTTAAAGCCTTATCTGCAACTTAAAATCTTTATGATGATACTGCGCAGATAGTCAAAATGTTTTCACCATTGATTTTTAATACATTTGTCATAAGTGGAATAATTATAGGTAGTAGCAAAGAATTAGGAGGGGATAGTGTTTCATAATAATTAATGTAATCCATGATCTCAAAGTTTATTTGCATAAAACTCTCCTTCTTGGCAGGGTTGCTTACTCAGTGCTCGACATTAGCAGAACTTGAGACTCTTGAGATATCTATTCCGGCTTCCTATGTGGACACATATAATCCAGAGAGGCAAGATAGCACTAGATCTGCCCCAATGAGGAGAATACTATGTAAATTGCCTTTGAGCCACAGGGTACAATTGTATTGTACAGTTTGGATTAGGATTTTTTTGGGTGCGGGGGTGGAAAGGAAAGAGAAAAATTAATGTTGGAATCCATTTGTTTTCTTAGACATTGTCATTAATAACTTATACTTTTTCTGAGAAGTCTACAATTTTAGTTATCTAATTCAACCTTTATTTTGACCACACTCCCCTTTAATTATACACCAAATAAATGATCATATATCAAACTGTGCATACCCTTTGACCCAGCAGTGTTTTTATTGGGCTTATATCCCAAAGAGATCTTAAAGGAAGGAAAGGGACCCACATGTGCAAGAATGTTTGTGGCAGCCCTTTTTGTAGTGTCTAGAAACTGGAAACTGAATGGATGCCCATCAATTGGAGAATGGCTGAATAAATTATGGTATATGAATGTTATGGAATATTATTTTTCTGTGAGAAACAACCAGCAGGATGATTTCAGAGAGGCCTGGAGAGACTTGCATGAACTGATGCTGAGTGAAATGAGCAGAACCAGGACATCATTATACACGGCAACAACAATACTATATGATGATCAATTCTGATGGGCATGGCTCTTTTCAACAATGAAATGTTTCAAACCACTTCCAATTGTTCAGTGAAGAAAGCCATATACACCCAGAGAGAGGGATGTGAAATGTGGACCACAACATAACATTTTCATGCTCTCTATTGATGTTTGCTTGCATTGTGTTTCCTTTCTTTGATTTTTTTCTTTCTTGTAGATACTATTTCTCTTGCACAAAAATGATAAGTGTGGAAATATGTATACATATATTCCATTTGTCAAGTATTTTAACATAATTAACATGTAGGGGATATCCTGCCATCTAGGGGAGGGGTGGGGAGTAGGGGGGAAAATTTGTAACAGAAAGCTTTGTAAGGGTTAATGTTGAATAATTACCCATATATATGTTTTGCAAATAAAATTTTAATAATAAGAAGAAAGAATTAAAAAAAAAACAAATAAATGATCATAGAGTCTTTATTTGAATTTCTCCAGGAAGGGGGATTTCATGATTTTCCAAGGCAGAAGAAATTTGGAGGAAACAAAGTTTTAGAAAGCTCTTTTACCCCTAATCTCAGAGCAAAATCTGTCATTCATCCATGTCTATCCATTGTTCCTAAACTGCCCTCTAGAGTCAAATAGAACAAGTCTAGTATATCCTTATGGACAGTTTGAAAAAGCAGAGTATATTTTCAAATCTCTAATTTATTCAGTCTATACAAGGGACTTAGACACTTTAACTCATGATTTCTTCTGTTACAAAATGAGAATAAGAATAAAAATAACATGACCTACCCATGAGCTTCAAATAATTGTTTCAAGGATCAAATGAATTCATGGTTATAAAGTGTTTTTTTTTAATTGCTGTTTTATAAATATAAAATCTTATAGTTATATGCAATGTCAGTAAAAGAACTAAAGCAAGTTATTGAATGCTTCTGAGGACGATTTTCTCACTTCCTAAAGTTCACTCTTATTTTCTAAAGCCCATGGAATTTGAGGTCAAAATGACTTTTTTTTTAATATATATTAAACTGTAGTCTGTTTGCAGTGTAGAAGATGTAAATATAACTCCAAAGGCAGCATCCATGCAATGCTGTTTGGATTGCATAGGTTTAAAAGAAGCCACTTATGCAATGAATTAGCAATTACATATCACAAAACCACAAACTCTGTTCAGAACCCATCTATTATTGTTTCATGTTTATCTCCCTGAGATTTTGGTTAGTAGGTGCTTCCCAATTTTTCTTTTTGTTGTTGTTTCTTTTGGTTTGTGGATTGTTTTGTGTGAGTGTGTGTGTGTGTGTGTGTGTGTGTGTGTGTGTGTGATTGCTGTTGTTCGTTTTTTTAAGCTTAATTTTTTTTTGCAGATATCTCTGTGCAATGTAGACTACAGAGCATTTGCTTGTCTTATTATGCTAAATGACTCCCATGACTCTTGACTAAGATATTTATCACTATATACATTTGGGATTGTAGATGCTTCCATTTCAAAAACATGAACTCAGGTGATGGCATAAGCTTATACTATTCTCATAAATGTCATTGCTTCAAACCCAGTTGGAAATATTGCAATATAAATCAATTTTTAATTAATACCTTTAATGACTTTTTCTTAATTTCACAAAAACATGGGATTTGATAGTTGGAAGGTACTGCAGTGGTCATTTAGTTCAACTTATGCAATCTATACATAGAATTCCCATGATAATATACAAATAATCAGTTGGCCAGTTTCTCCTTGATCTCTAGGGAGCAGGAACCAATGACCTCCCAAAGTAGTGCATTTGGATAGATCTAATTATTAAAAAAATTTTCTTTATGTTTAGCTTAGATTTTTCTTTTCTTTTTTTTTTATAACTTTGGCTCATTGCTCCTTATTTTATCTAGTGAGACCAAACTGAATATATTTAATCCTTCCTCCATATAATAACTTTTCAATTATTTGAAGATAGCTTTCATATCTTCTTGTGACTTGTCTTCTCCAAAATAAACATCTCCAGTTCCTTCAAATGATCCTTACATAACATAGATTCAAGGCTCTTCACCATCTTGATTGCCCTTCTCTGTAAACATCTCTACTTATTGACTTATATTAATATTTGTTAAAATAAGCCCTCCAAAAGAGATATGATAAAGACACCAATTTATTGACAAACAAAATTGGTGAATTGGAAATAGACAATAACGCACTGAAAAATAAAATTAGTGAAGTGGAAAAAGAGTGCAATGAACAAACTGGCCAGTTACAAAAGGAGCTTAAAAAGGTAACTGAAGAAAACAACACTTTAAAAATAAGAATTAAACAAATGCAAGTGAATGACTCAATAAGACTTCAAGAATCAGTCAAACAAAAACAAAAAAAATGAAAAAAATAGAAGAAAATATGAAATACCTCATAGGAAAAACAACTGACTTGGAAAATAGATCTAGGAGAGAAAAGCTAAGGATTATTGGACTTCCTGAAAGCCATGATGAAAAAAAGAATCTAAACACTATCTTCCAGGAAATCCTGAAAGAAAACTGCCCTGAGGTTGTAGAATCAGAAGGCAAAATCACCATCGAAAGAATTCACCGATCACCTCCTGAAAGAGACCCCAAAATTAAAACCCCAAGGAATATCGTGGCTAAATGTCAGGATTATCGCAGCAAAAGATTTTGCTAGCAGCTAGAAAAAACAATTCAAATACCAAGGATCAATAATTAGAATCACACACGATCTATCAGCCTCCACATTGAAGGATCGAAGGGCCTGGAACCAGATATTCCGAAGGGCAAAGGAACTAGGATTACATCCAAGAATAACCTATCCAGCCAAAATGAGCATTATCCTCCAGGGAAGAAGATGGTCATTTAATGATATAGGCGAATCTCACCTATTTCTAATGAAAAGACCAGATTTGAACAAAAAATTTGACCTCCAAACACAGAACTCAAGAGAAGCATAAAAAGGTAAAAAGGAAAGGACTCTTGAGAACTTTATTTCTACTATGGGGATACTTAAAATTTGGGGGTATAATTAACTAGATATTACTTTGATAATATGAAAAAGAAAACTAGAAGGGGAAAGGTTATCATACTGGGGAAAAGAGGGAAAAGGTGGTAAAATAAGATTTTTTTTTAAAAAAAGGAGGTAAAAACAAGGTAAAATCTCATGAAGAGGCAAAGAAAACCTAATATAATTGAGAGAAAGAAGGGAGGGAGATGAGCATTGTGTAAATCTTACTCTCATCAGTTTGGGCTCTAAAGGTGTATATCACACACTTGATTTCACAGAGAAACTTGTCCGTTGCTAGAGGGAAGTGGGAGGGAAAGGAGGAAAAGAAAGGGATAAACTAATAGAAGGGAAAATAGAAGAATCAGGGGAAAGGAGTAAAAAAGGGGGGGAGGGGATCTAAAGGGTGGAGGATTGTTTGG
>JAJPUD010035519.1:0-10277 GCA_023553655.1 Myrmecobius fasciatus | reverse complement strand
TTTGATATATCTTTTGTGTAGATAAGATTTTTCTTGCACAACAATGATAAGTTTGGAAATATGTATACATACATTCAATTTGCCAATATTTTAACATAATTAACATATAGTGGATATCCTGCCATCTAGGGGAGGGGTGGGGAGTTGGGGGGAAAATTTGTAACAGAAAGCTATGTAAGGGTTATTGTTGAAGATTTACCCACATATATGTTATGCAAATAAAATTAAATAAATAAATAAATAAATATTTTTTTTTAAAAAAAGGAAATAGACTTAATGAAATAGAAAGAGTAATAATTCCTTACAAAATAGATTTTACAAAACTGAAGAATAAAACAACTCCTTGAAAAATAGAATTTGTGAAATGGAAAAAAAATCCATTGAAAATAAAAAAAAAACCTCATTTTAAAATTTAATTGTCTCTAAATACAAAAGGAACTAACTGAAAGAAAAAATGATTAAAGTTTGAACTGAACAAATGGAAATAAAAGATCCAATTAGATATTTAAAAATCTTTCAAAAAAAAAGAAAAAAATGATGAAAATGTAAAATTCCTTATTAAAAAAAACAAAAACAAAAGACTTTGAAAATAGGTCTAGGAGAGACAATCTAAGGATTATTGCACTTAGTGAAATGCATGATGTAAAAAAAGAGTTTAAAAATCATCTTTTAGGAAATCATCAAGGAAAATTGCTTAGATGTCCAAGAACCAGAGGGTAAAGTATCCATTGAAAGAATTTATCATTCATCTCCTAAAAGACACTCCAAAATAAAAGGTCCAAGGAGTATCATAGCTAAATTTCAGATTTATCCCATCAAGGAAAAATAGTGCTAGCAGCCAGGAAGAAACAATTGAAATGTCAAGGAGGCAAAATCAGGATTACCCAGGACCTAACAGCTTCCAACTTAAAGGATCAAAGAACCTGGAATCTGATATTCTGAAAGAAAAAGAAACTTGTGTTGTAGCCAAGAATCAACTATCCATCTAAAGTAAGCATTATCTTTCAGAGCAAAGATGGACATCCAATGATATAAGTGAATTTCATTTATTTCTAATGAAAAGACCAGAGCTGAATAAAAAAAAAAGTGATTTCCAAATACAGTAAATCAAGAGAAGCCTAATAAGGTAAAAAAAGGAAAGAAATCTTGAGAACAATATTTCAGTTATTGGTATACTGAGTGAGTGTAGGTATAATTTGATTTTATTATGATAAAGAAGAAATTAAAGGTAGAAAGTGGATTATACTGCAAAAAGAGGAAAATGGAAGTAAAATGAAGGAAATCATATCTCAAAGTCAAACACCACCTATTATAATTAAGGGAAAGAAGGGAGGGGAATGAAGATTGTGTCAATCTTACTCTAATCAGATTTGGCTCAAACCAAGTATATTATACATATTTAGTTTCATAAAAAAACAAAAGAAAAAAACTTGACTCATAAGGAAGTAGGAGAAGAAAGGAGAAATGAAAAGGGGAGGCTAATAAAAGGGAATACAGAAGTAGTAGGGGAAAAGTAAAAGAAAGAGGGAGGGATAGTAACGGGAGAGGGCTGTTTGAAGGAGGTGGTGGTCAGAAGCAAAATACTCAGGAGGAAAGAAAAAGGGAAAGGAAGGAGAAAAGTAAAGCTTGGGGTAAATAAAATGGGAGTAAATAATTAGTAATTTTGAAATGTGTATGGGATGAACTCTCCCATAAAAAAGCCGGAATCCTACAATATATTATTTACAACAAAAATATTTAAAGTTAAAATACTGGAGCAGAATTTATTATACTTCAGGTGAAGCAAAAGAAAAGCAGGGTCAGTGATCCTGATCTCAGATCAAGCAAAAGTAAAAATGGATCTAATTAAAAGAGATAAGGAAGGAAATTAAATCTCACTAAAAGGTACCATAGATAATGAAGCAATATCAATACTAAACATATATGTACCAAGTGGTATAGGATCCAAAATCTTAGAGGAGAAGTTAAAAGAGATGCAAGAAGAAATAGACAGCAAAACTACTCTAGTGAGGGATCTCAACCTTGCTCTCTCAGAACTATACAAAACAAACAGCAAAATAAATAAAAAAGATGTTAAGGAGGAAAACAGAATTTTAGAAAAGTTTGCTATGATAGATATTTGGAAAAAATTGAATGGAGACAGAAAGAAATAGACTTTCTTTTTGGAAGTTCATGGAAGCTATATAAAAATTAACCATATATTAGGACATAAGATCTCAAAATCATCTGCAGAAAAGCAGAAATAGTAAATGCCTTTTTTTCAGATCACAATGCAATAAAAATTACATTTAAAAAGGACAGGGAAAAATAGATCAAAAAGTAATTGTAAACTAAATAATCTGATCCTCAAGAATGAATAGGTGAAATAGTAAATAATAGCCACAATAAAGAATTTAATCCAAGATAATGACAATAATGAGACAACATACAAAATTTGTGGGATGCAGCCAAAGAGGTGATAAGGGGAAATTTTGTATCTTTATATGCTTACTTGCATGAAATAGAGAAAGAGGAGATCAATGAATTGGGCTTGCAATTAAAAAGAAATTAGAAAAACTAGAAAAACAAATTAAACCCCTCCCCCAATTTAATACCACTCTATAAATTGTAAAAAAAATGGAGAGATTAATAACATTAAAAAAAGTAAAAAAAAACTATTAAATTATTAAATAAAACTTAGAATTGGTCTTATGAAAAAAAACACCAAAATAGATAAATCTTTAATTTGATTAGAGAAAGAAAAGAGAAAAAATTGTTATTCTCAAAAATGAAAAGGGAGAACTTTCCCCCAATGAACAGGAAATTAGAGCAATAATTAGGAGTTGTTTTGCCCAACTTTATGCCAATAAATTTGATAACCTAAGTGAAATGGAGGAATACCTACAATATATAGATTGCCCAGATTAACAAAAGAGAAAACAAATTACTTAAATAGTCCCATTTTACAAAAATGAATAGAACAAGTTATTAATCAATTCTGGAAGAAAAAATCTCCAGGGCCAGATGGCTTTACATGTGAGTTCTACCAAACATTTAAAGAACAATTAAGTCCAATACTATACAAACTATATGAAAAAATAAGGAAAGAATGACTCCTACAAAATTCTTTCTATGATACAGACATGGTACTGAAACCTAACCCAGTAGAATGAAAACAGAGAAAGAAAATTATAGACCAATTTTCCTAATGAATACTGATGCAAAAAATGTGAAATAAAATATTAGCAAAGAGATTGCACAAAGTTTTCCCCAGGACAAAATGTCATGAACAAGTAGGATTTATGGCAGGAATTCAGGGTTGGTTCAATATTAGGAAAAGTAGTAGCATAATTGACTATATCAATAACCAAGCTAGCAAAAACCATAGTATTAACTCAATAGATGAAGAAAAAACATTTGATAAAATTCAACATCCATTCCTATTAAAACAATAGGTAGTATAGGAATAAATGGAATTGTTGTTAAAATTATCAGTAGCATTTATTTAAAACCATCAGCAAGCATCATATGTAATGGGGATAAACTAGAACCACTCCCAATAATATCAGTGGTGAAACAAGGTTCTCCATTATCGCCATTACTATTCAATATTGTATTAGAAATGCTAGCTTTGGCAATAAGATAACAGAAAAAGATTAAAAGATTTGGAGCAAGTAATGAGGAAACCAAATTATCCCTTTGCAGAAATTATGATGGTATTTTTAGAGAATCTTAAAGAATCAATTTAAAAAACTCATTGAAACAATTTACAAATTTAACAAAGTTGTTGGATACAAAACAAATCCATTTTATATATTATTCATCAGCATTTTTATATATTCCCAACAAAGTCCAGCAGAAAGAGATACAAAGAGAAATTCCATTTAAAATAATTGTAGATAATATAAAATAATTGGGAGACTACTTGTCCAGGCTAATTCAAAAACTATATGAACATAATTATAGAACAATTTCTGCAAAAATAAAACTAGATCCACCCCTTGGGAAAATATCAAGTGCTCATGGGCAAATATAATAAAATATATAATATATAATAAAAATGACAATACTACCTAAATGGATCTACTTATTCAGTGCTATACCAATCAAACCCCCAAGAAATTCCTTCAAAGGAAAAAAAATAATAACAACAAGCTTAATCTGGAAGAAGAAAAGGTCAAGAATTTCCAGGGAATTATTGTTTTTTTTTTACTAAAACTTTTTTGTTTGCAAAACATATGTATGGGTAATTCTTCAATATTAACCCTTACAAAGCTTTCTGTTACAAATTTTTCCTCCCTACTCCCTACCCCTCCCCTAGATGGCAGGATATCCACTACATGTTAATTATGTTAAAATAGTTGACAAATCGAATATATGTATACCTATTTCCACACATCATTGTTGTGCAAGAAAAATCATATCTACAAAAAACAAAAATCAGATAAAGGAAACACAATGCAAGCAAACATCAATAGAGAGCATGAAAATGTTGTGGTCCACATTTCACATCCCTCTCTCTGGGTGTATATAGCTTTCTTCACTCAACAATTGGAAGTGGTTTGAAACATTTCATCATTGAAGAGAGCCATGTCCATCAGAATTGATCATCATATAGTACTGTTGTTGCCTTGTATAATTATCTCCTAGTTCTGCTCATTTCACTCAGCATCAGTTCATACAAGTCTCTCCAGGCTTCTCTGAAATCATCCTGCTGGTCATTTCTCACAGAACAATAACATTCCATAACATTAATATACCATAATTTATTCAGCCACTCTCAAGTTGATGGGTGTCCATCCAGTTTCAAGTTTCTAGCAACTACACAAAGTGCTGCCACAAACATTCTTGCACATGTGGGGTCAAGGGAATTATTGTTACAAAATGCAAAGAAGGTGGCCTAGCTCTGCCAGATTTAAAACTATTATAAAGCAGTGGTCATCAAAACCATTTGCTACAGGTTAAGAAATAGAGTAGTTGATCAGTGGAATAGGTTAAGTTCACAGGACAAAATAATCAATGACTATAGTGATCTAGTGTTTGACAAACACAAAGACCCCAGATTTTGAAATAAGGACTCACTATTTGGCAAATGCTACTGAGAAATTTGGAAATTAGTACACCAGAGAATAGGCATTGACCCACACCTAATGCTCTATACCAAGGTAAGATCTAATTGGCCTCATGATTTCAAAACAAAAAGTGATAATATAAGCAAATTATAAGAACAAAAATAGCGTATCTCTCAGATCTGTGGAGAAGGACAGAAATTGTGGCCAAGGAAAAAACTTGAGTACATTACTGAACACAAAATGGATAATTGTAATTATATTAAGTTAAATTTTTTTGTATTATCAAAATCAATGCCAACAAAATTAGAAAGGAAGCAATATCATAGAAAAAACAACTTTTACATTCAAGAGTTCTGATCATGGCCTCATTTCTAAATATATAGAGAATTGACTAAAATTTATGAGAATTCAAGCCATTCTCCAATTGATAAATGGTCAAAGGATGTGAATAGGTAATTTTCAGATTAAGAAATGAAAACATTTTCTATTCATATTAAAGATATTCTAATTTATTATTTATCAAAAATGCAAATTAGGACAACTCTGAGGTACCACTAACACACCTCTCATATTGGCTAAGATGACAGTAAAATATAATGATGACTGTTGGAGTGGATGTGGAAAAACTTGGACACTAATACATTGTTGGTGGAGTTGTAAGCTGATCCAACAATTCTGGAGAACGATTTGGAACTAGGCCCAAAGAGTTATCAACTTTGCATAGGCTTTGATCCAGCAGTATTTCTTCTGAGCTTATATCCCAAAGAGATCTTAAAGGAGGAAAAGTGACCCACATGTAAAAGCCCTTTTTGTAATGGCCAGAAAATGGAAACTGAATTGATGCCCATCATTTGGAGAATGGCTGAATAAGTTATGGTATATGAATGTTATGGAATATTATTTTTCTATAAGAAATGACCAGCAGGATTATTTCAGAGACTCCTGGAGAGACTTACATGAACTGATGTTAAGTGACATGAGCAGAACCTGGGGATCATTCTACATAGCACCAACAAGATTATCTGATGATCAGTACATGGCTCTCATCAACAATGAGGGGACTTAGATCATTTCCAATGGTTTTGTGATGAAGAAAGTATCTGTACCCAGAGAGAGGACAGTGGGAACTGAATGTGGACCCCAAGGTAGTATTTTCACTCTTTGTTGTTGTTTGCTTGCATTTTGTTTTCTTTCTCATTTTTTTTTTCCTTTTTGATCTGATTTTGTATGTGCAGCATGATATTTGTGGAAATATGTATAGAGGAATTGCACATCTTAACATATATTGTGTCATTTGCCAACTGATTGAGGGAGTGGGAGGGAGGGAAAATTAGAACACAAGGTTTTGTAGGAATTAATGTCAAAAATTATCCATGTATATATTTTGAAAACAAAAAGATTTAAATATAAATAAATAAATGGATAAATTATTTGTAACCTTTAAGATTCTCTTAAAGATACCTCCTGGTAGTTAATTTTTTTTTGCCCAAGTGAATTGCTAGAAGCTTGTAGTAGTCATTCAATTGGACATATGACAGGGCTCATTTTATCTCCTGGAAACCTGCCATTAAATAATAGCATACTTCCGTTTGTTGTTATCAGTACAACTAAAAGTTTTTCCAAACTCCTTCAGATGGATGATCAACTATCACTCTTCTTTGAATAGTTCACTACTTCTATTCAATAGATAAATTCAGGTGAAAAAATGCAAAATATCAATGTTCATTATTAAAATATTCAATAAGGTAAAAAATAGAAATTAAGAGCATAACTATGGAAACTACAATTTAATACATCTTGCTATATATAGCAAAAAGACTTACTATACTACAGGATATTCCCAAATCATCCTAGAATGTAACGATGTCTCATAAATATCATAAAAAATAAAGAACGTACAATGTCAAACATCATACACTTATGGTTTACCTTGAGACCTGACTTGTAGTACTTTTTAAATGTAATGTTGTCTATAAGATGATCTCTAGGGATAACAATCCCTAGCCTGATATTGGCCAGGTTTACCAGAGCCAATTCATGTCCATGCTGCCATACCACAATTAGGGGATAAGGTAGAAGATCAAATAAAGCACAGAATTGTCCATGGAACATAAGGTGAACAGAATTAAAATTAAAAAAAACACCCTTTGGTTAATAAGGTCGCATCAGACAATTGTTCAATTTTGCCTGTGCTCTCTTTATTTGAGTGATAGTCATCAAGTGAGATAGTCTTTGTAATTTCTGAAAATCAGGATGTTGGGCTGAAGGATGTCTATGTGTTATTCCTAAAACTTAATAAAGAGAATATATCAATTCTAGATATCCCAGAGGGACATGTGGGTTAGAAAAATTAATAATATGAATAAACTGTTACCATATAAAATACAATCATATAGAGATTGACCTTTTAATAGTAAATAATATTGATATATTTCTTAAATGATAATTAATTTGTAAAAAAATAAAAAAATGGCTATATACTTTGCAAGTGTGCAAACAGTTGTGTGAATATATAGCTTATAATCATAGTAGTCTGTGACAGGTTTATGGAAGTTACCATGGAAATTACATAGAAAAAAATTGTTACACATAAAGGCTATTTGCTAATACCAGACAATATCAGACCAACAACAATGGAAAATTTTGTTGAAGGGGTTCCATCACTAGATCTTCCGCTCATAAACTAGGAAGAAGTATAGTACTAAACAAAGAACATTTCACATCAGAACAATTAGTAGGAATTCTCATGATTGGGGCAAATTCAGTCAATTAGCTCATAGAAGCAGGCATGAAATACCAAGGAAACAAAGAGAGGTGTCTGAGACTATGGAATATCATCTCTTGGATGGGCTGGAGAAAAAGACCTCTACTAATAGTAAATACAATTAAATCCTGTGTATGACATGAGGGAAAATACAGAGGCATGCAGATTTATGTTAACAAGGAATAGAATTCTGACTGGATACTGTAGAAATAGGAAATCTTTGAAAATTTATGAAGCAGAAAAGTGACATGATGAATCTAATATTCTAAAATAATATTTAAGAGTTGGGAAAAATCCAATAATAGCACAATTCTATTTCCAAATATTTATTACACACTTAAAACCAGGCCTTGCATTTCTGGGAAAGTTTTTCCCCAACACCCTCAATAGTACCTCCCAAGAAAACACAGTTTCATCATATTTAACCCTCTATTTTATAGCTACCATGTGAAAATATATTATCAATTAGATTGAATATGCTCATTATATTATGATGATCTTTATTTGAGTGGAAATGATGATACATTTGTAATAAGGAAAGTTAGAATTAAACCTGTAAACAATCTATGTGGATTTAAGCACCAAAAGGACAGGAAAGATAATGAATTGTTTCAAAAGCATTTCTCAATTTCTATAGCAAGAATAATTTAGAATGAGTTCACAGTACATACTCTCTTTCTACTGAGGCAAGAGTAATTCACATGACAAGAAGATAAATTAGATAAAAATCAATTCTATTGGAAATGCGGCATAAGTCTCTCAATGTGCACTCCTATAGTCCATTAGGTTTAAATACTGAACAAATCTCAGATTTTAGTATAAACATCAATTCGGTACATAGTCATTTTAACTGATTATATAATACATTACATTTAAAATGATTTTCATTTGGCTATAATTGGCTTATTTAAACATAGCTGAACATGAACAGGGCAGTAAGCTCATTCTCAATTAGCTGATGATATTGTTATTAGTTCTTCTTTTCATAAGCTTTGGATGCAATTTTACTCTAATTGTTTAAGCCTCCATGTACTGGACATAATTAAAACTCAGCTGAGATAAAGTCTTCTATTCATGCTACCAATTTAATCAGGTGCTTAGCTTTAGCTTTTATCTAGAAGCCATGAAATCTGGGGATGAGATGGCAGTTGATTTTCACTTTTGAGACCATTAAACCATGAAAGGGATTGTAAGCAAATGAACCTCCTGTTGGATTCCAAGTCAAAAGAAATTCTTAAGGACAATTTCAGAGACAGTGAGATGCTAAGTAGGATTTTAGGATTTTGATTTACAGATTGGACACCATAGGGAGCTGGTGTTTCTTTGCATAATCTTTACATTTCCTTTTTACAAGAAATTCAATCCTTTTAATGTAATCTTGATTAGTAAATTGCTGAGAATAAAGACAGCACGTTGGCATTGCACCATTATTTAGAGTCATAATAATATTAGCAGTAGATCTGCTGCTTCCAAAATGAATATTCCATGTGATAAATTAACCCACTGTTTTTTTTCTTTTTTTTTCTTTTTTTATATTTGCAAAACATATGCATAGGTAATTCTTCAACTTTAACCCTTACAAAACTTTCTCTTACAAATTTTTCCCCCTACTCCCCACCCCTCCCCTAGATGGCAGGATATCCACTACATGTTAATTATGTTAAAATACTTGACAAATCGAATATATGTATACATATTTCCACACTTATCATTGTTGTGCAAGAAAAATCATATCTACAAGAAAGAAAAATCAGAGAAAGGAAACACAATCCAAGCAAACATCAATAGATAGCATGAAAATGTTATGTTGTGGTCCACATTTCACATCCTTCTCTCTGGGTGTATATGGCTTTCTTCAGGGAACAATTAGATGTGGTTTGAAACATTTCATTGTTGAAGAGAGCCATGTCCATCAGAATTGATCATCATATAGTATTGTTGTTGCCGTGAATAATGATCTCCTGGTTCTGCTCATTTCTCTCAGCATCAGTTCATGTAAGTCTCTCCAGGTCTCTCTGAAATCATCCTGCTGGTCGTTTCTCACAGAACAATAATATTCCATAACATTCATATACCATAATTTGTTCGGCCATTCTCCAATTGATGGGCATCAATTCAGTTTCCAGTTTCCAGCCACTACAAAAAGAGCTGCCACAAACATTCTTGCACATGTGGGGCCCTTTCCTGCCATTATGATTTCTTTGGGATATAAGCCCAGTAGAAACACTGCTGGGTCAAAGGGTATGCATAGTTTGATAATTTTTTGAGCATAGTTCCAAATTGCTCTCCAGAATAGTTGGATCCGTTCACAGTTTCACCAACAATGCATCAGTGTCCCAGCCTTCTCACATCCCCTCCAACATTCGTCATGATCTTTTCCTGTCATTTTAGCAAATCTGACAGGTGTGTAGTGGGACCTCGGAGTTGTCTTAATTTGCATTTATCTGATCAATAGTGATTTG
>JAJPUD010035518.1:0-10278 GCA_023553655.1 Myrmecobius fasciatus | reverse complement strand
CATCTGTAACATAGTTGAGTACTTGCCATATAGGGTAGGGGATTGGGTAAGGGGGGGGGGAATTGGAAGACAAGGTTTTGCAAAGGGTAATGTTCAAAAACTATCCATGAATATCTTTTGAAAATTATAAATCTTTAATAAAAATTAGGATATCTTAAAAGGATTTCCTTGTAGCAATGAGGATACTGTTGAGCTGATGTACCATAAATTTGGGGAAGGACCCAGTCAGCAGAGTTTCCCGAATTTTTTTCAGGTTCGAAGCCACTTGCATGTGGAAGTGAAGGCAACAGAAGTTTGGAATGATGTTAAGGTGACGTTTGGCAGGGCAAAATGGGTGATATGATAAGGGGACAAAAAATATAGGGGAAGGTGACCAGTAGAATTGAGAAAACTGCTTCATCACAGGATTAAGGTGGGAAAGAGTATGATTAGTACAGAGATAATTGCTTGGGAAGAAACAGAGAGGTCCAGGGTTTAGAGGTCACAGTATGGAAGAGCAACAGGGTTTGGGGCTGCAAAGCAGAATGTCCAGATTGTAATCAGAAAGGGGGATCTTAGAGTTCATGAACAGAGAGATGGTATACTTGTAGGTAATGGGAAAATGAAAGGGATGACCATCTTTCTGTGGGGCTGAGGTGGAGGTGACAAGGTCCTGGGAAGTAGTAAGCCGAGGAAGTGGGAAGTTAGTGTGTCTGAAAGAGCAAAGCAATGTAAGCTGAAGCGAGGGAAGGAGTTGGAGAGAAAGATTATGAACCAGGTCCTGAACTCACTGAGGAAATAAAGGGAGTGTCCACAGTAATTATCAGAATGGATCAAGTGAACCTTAATGGTTACTTCACTCAAGGAAAGGGAAGGGACAGGGAGGAACCTGAAAGTGGGCAAGAGGAGCAAGGAGGATTCCAGCTCCTCTTCCTCAACCAAGGAATTGAGGGAGAGGAGTGAGAAGTGCAGCTAATGATGGAAAGAGTGACCAGCATGTGTCATCAAGAAGTAGCCAGGTCTCAGTGAGATCCTGAAGATGGATGGGAAAGGAAAAGATTGAAGATGAAACCAGATTTGTTGCTTGTGGAGCAAACATCCCAAAGAGCCATTTCTCAAACATAGAAGGGACTGAGTAAAATTTATTTTTTAAAAAGAAAAAGCACCATGTCCCATTTGGTAAATGATCCAAAGATATGATCTATGCCCACAGGGCTATAAATTCACACATAACCTGTGACCTAACACCTCTACCACTAGGCAAAAATACCACACACTCAAAATTGTGGGTATTTGTGATGGAATATTATTGTTCTTTGGGAAACGAAGAGCAGGATGCTGAGGGGGAGGGGTGGAACCTGGGAAGTCCTCCATGAACTCAAGCCAAGTGAATTGTACTATATGCAAAGTAATACCAATGTTCTGCAATAACCAGCTGCAAATAACTGCTATTCTCAGCCAAACAGGGATCCATGACCACTCTGAAGGAGTCATGAAAAATCCTGTCCATATTCTGAGAAGGAACTGATTGTGTGAATGTCTGAATACAGATCTCTTTCCCTTTCTCCCTCTGTCATTTTCTTTCCCTCCCTCCTTCCCTCTGTCTGTCTGTCTCTCTCTCCCACTCCCTTTCTCTCTCTCTCTCTTAAACTTAATTTTTCTGGAGGGGAGTTTTTCCCCCATTTCACTGAAAGATCTATGTTTTCTTTCACAAAGCAACTTTTATGGAAATGTTTTGTATAACTTTACATGTGATTTCTTAATTGGGATTAGGGATAATGGAGAGAACCTGGAACTCAAAAGTTTTAAATACAAATGTAAAAAAATTATTTGAAATATAACTGGGAAAAATATTAAATTAAAAAAAATCCCAGAAAGCACATCAAAAGGAGTGGGTCACTTTGGAGTCCAGGGGAACAGCTGAGGTTAGATTCAGACCCATGATATGAAGGGATTGGGCAAAGAACAAGGATCCACTGAGGATGGCCAGGGAGGCAGAATCATCATGACAGGGAAAGATATCATGCCTCAGGGAGCTGATCCCTGCAGAATGAATTTCCATAGGCTTTGATTGTCCATAGGGCTTTAGCCTGGAGTTCTCTTGGGGCCTTAGGAGGTTCAGGACAAGGGTCAAGTACTGGGAGCTAAAGAAATAATTTTCCTCTCCTTATGGAAGGAGTCTGCTGCTCAACAGAATGGTGGTTTTCATGTTCTCAAGGGAGGCAGCAGACTGGGCAGGAAGGCTGCCTTTCCCCTGTATCAAAGGCAGGAGGCTGGTGTGTGAAAACATGTTGTGCCTCAGTCTCTAGAAAATGCTTGTGGACAAAGGGCCCTCCATCCTGGATGCCATCCACACCAAGTGCTCACTGCGTGGCCCAGCTCAGGAGCTAATAGGAAAGGCCCCAGGGACAATTTTCCCAAGGGAATGGATTGAGTAGGGAAAATTCAGAGGCTGGAATTAGGGTGGTGGCTGAGTAAGTGGAAAGGAAGAAATGCATATGAGAGACATTGTGAAGGAAGAAATAATAAGTGTCCGTGATTTCGATATGCAGAGTAAGGGAGAAAGAGGAATCAAGGTTGGGAACCTTAATAAATTTGTTTTGGGGTATGGTGAGTTTAAGTTGTCTATGAGATATCCATCTGGAGATTCGAAGGGGCAAGTGGAGATGCTGGACTGGAGGTGAGAAAATGGGTAAGAGAGGGCCAAAGAGATCTAAGTCATCTGCATAAACCTGATAATTAAATCCACGGAAGTTGATAAGATCTCTAATTTCTTCTGTGTCCCCCACAGCCAACGCTCCTGTTCTCCTGGAAAAGAACGTTCTTCTTATGAAATATCAAATGGTTAAACACCAGAAAAGTATATGAGTTGATTATGGGAAAGGATATGAATTATCATCCCAATGCTTAGTATGATAGCAATAATAGCTCACATTTACATGGCACCTACTACACTATGTTAAGTGCTTTATCACTAACCCACAAACCTCATTTAATCCTCACAAGAAATTTTTGATGTAGATGCTATTCTTATCCCCATTTTACAAGTGGGGAAACTGAGGTAAAAGGAGGTGGAATGACTTGTCCAGGGTTTCACAGCCACAAAGGTTCTGAGGCTAGACTTGAACTCAGGTCTTTTGGACTCCCAGACTGCAGCTCTATCCGTTGTGGTGTCCCTTAGCTGCCTCTATAGTGCCTGGCACATGGGAGGTGCTTACAAACTGCTTTCCTGACTGTTTTCCTCATGAGGTCTTTCCCTCTGACTTGCAGCTGAAATCTCTTAGAGGTGTTTTCTCTTTCATTAACATGTTAGGACCTTGAGAGCAAGGACAAGCAAGCAATTGTCCCTTCTCCAGAACCCCCTAAGGCCCCAAGAGAACTCCACGCTAAAAGCACTTTGGACAATCAAAGCCATTGGGAATTCATTCTGCAGGGATCACCTCCCTGACCCATGATATCTTTCCCTCTCACAATGATTCTGCCTCCCTGGGGATCATCTCTGGAAACCCGTTCTTTGTCCAGTCCCTTAATATCACGGGTCTGAATCTAACCTCAGCTGTTCCCCCCCACCCCAATCCCACTCTAAAGTGACCCACCCCTTGTGCTGTGCTCTCTGGGATGCTTTGTCCATTTATATATACTTGGTACAAGGCTCTGCACATAATAAGTGCTTAATTATTGCTTCTTCCATTTATTTGGTCATTCTACCTAGGGACATAACAACTATGTACACAGACAGCATACACAATATAAATGGAAGGTAATTTAGAGGGAAGGAGCATCAGAGGGATACCAGGAAGGGCTGTTGGCAAACCTGGGATGCCAGCTGAATCTGAAGGAAACTAGATGACTGGGCATGTGGTGGGGGGGGGAGGGCTTTGAGCACACAGGCCAACAGGTGCAAATGCACACCTTCAGGAGCTGCACGAGGTGAGGAACAACAAGTCCGCCATTGTGGCTGGAGCCTAGTGGGTGGAGGGACCAAGCAGGAAAGAGCTTTCCAGGCTAAAAGGCAGAGTTAATATTTGATGCTGGAGATGCCAAAGAAACACCTGTGCATTCTGCAGAGTGGGCAGTCCCAGGCGCCCTTTTTATTCATTTGTCATTATTCCACTCTTTTGTCAGCTTAGAGGGTGAGAAATGGCCACACATGACAGATCTCCTCTCCCCAGGTCTTCATACATGTCTCCCCAGCATGAGATATTTCAGTGCCCAAATGTATAAAGTTCTGTAACAAGGAAGAATCTCCAAGAATGAGCAAGAGTCCAGAGAAGAAGTAACAGATTGCTTCACTCACCAAAACAGTCACTTGTCACACACCCTCAGAGAAGCATTTTCTCAGAACCATGCAGTCGGTCTTGCCCATCACTCACTGCAGCCTGTTCCTTTCCAGTTGGTCCAGTGATTATTTAATCCCTTTGAATCTTGGGGAAATGTTTTTTTTCCCTCTTACATGGATCAATCAAGAGTTCCTTGCCCTTGACTGCTCATGACCCTAATTATTAACTTTATGTAAGGCATCCTCACAGGGAGGAGCAGAGAGGAGGACATTGTTTCAGAACAGACAGGGAAGATTTCTCTTTAAGATTAGTCCAAAGACTTTGGCTAATCTCATTTTAAATTGCTTTCCTGCAATTTCTAAAAAGGGGGAGAGGGGGAGAAGGTTTTGTGTGTTGCTATAGGGATGAAGAGGAACCAGTGGAATTGACTAAGCAAGGGGGTGACAGGGATAGACCGGCACTTTTAGCTAGAGGGGCATCTTTGACCTGGAGGATTTGAAATGGGGCAGTCAGTAACTTCTGGGGACAAAGACAACAGAGAACAGGGAGACCTGTTTGACTGGAATCAGAAGGGACAAATCCCTGGGCTCTGTGGTTTATCCTTCTACCTCTTTAGACCCAGATTCACCCAAACTCTCCAATGACCTTTCTGCTGGGGACAAGGGGTAGTGAAGGGAGGCTTTCACTCCCCAATTTTATATGTGCATAATTGGGGAGGGAATTGACTGAATAAGAGGTGAATGGATAGGAGAAAGGCTGGGGAGGAAGGGAAAGAAAAGTGTGGGGAGTAGAGGAACTGGGGGACAAGGAAGATGGACAGAAGGCCAATGGTTTCCTATTGCCTCATGGGAGGACTTTGAGTCTGCCGGGTCAAGGGTCTCTGTTTTGCATCCCTATCCTTGTTCTTGTCAGGACGCTGCATCAGCAGGTCTGTCAGCAGGCAGGATTCACAAGACTCTGGCTCCTGAGCTCATATTGGGGTTCAGGGCCACTCTGAGCAATCTCCACCATCAGATTCCCTTTGTCAAAAAGTAGCTGCCATTCCAGTCCCAATTCTCTCTCTCTTTTTTTTTTGCAAATGCTTACATTTTTATTTTATTTATTTTTTTATAAAGCTTTTTATTTACAAAACCTATGAGTGACCTTTCAACATTGACCTTTGCAAAAAAACTTTTTTTTTCCCAAGCTTTTCCTTTCCTTCCCCCTACCCCCCACCCCTAGATGACAGGTAATCTAATACAAGCTAGATAGGATAAATTATATGACAAATACAATACATGTATACATATCTATACAGTTATCTTACTGCACAAGAAACATCAGATCTAGAAAGAGAAGAAGAAAAAAACAACCTAAGAAGGAAAACAAAATGCATGGAAATATTCACAGAAAGCGTAAAAATGCTGTGTTGTGGTTCACTCTCAGTTCCCACAGGCCTCTCTCTGGATGTATATGACTATCTTCATCGCAGCACAACTGGTTTGAATCACATCATTGTTGAAGAGAACCATGTCCATCAAAATTGATCATCGTATAGTCTTGTTGCTGTGTATAATGTTCTCCTGGTTCTGCTGATTTCACTCAGCATCAGTTCATGCAAGTCTCTCCAATCCTCTCTGAAATCATCCTGCTGGTCGTTTCTTACACAACAATAATATAATATTCCATAACATTCATATGCCATAATTTATTCAGCCATTCTCCAATTGATAGGCATCTTTTCAATTTCCAGTTTCTTGCCACTACAAAAAGGCCAGCCCCAATTCTCAATGCTGCTATACACTACATATCCTTCCTCTTCCTCCTCCCTCCCTTCTCTGTGCCTTCAGACATTCATAAACTTTGATCACTTCTCTATCTGGGAATGGCTATTCATGAGGTTATACATGTGCATTCATGCACAACATATTTCCATATTAGTCATGCTGTGAAAGGAAACACAGACCACAAACTCCTCCCCTCCCCAATAAAATAAAAAAAGGAAAACTGATCTGCATTGAGACTCCATCAATTCTTTGTCTGATCGTGGATAGCATTTTCCAACCCAAGTCTATTGGAATTATCTCGGATCACCACATTGCTGAGAAGAGCTAAGTCTACTGCAGTTGATCGTCACATAATAATCTTGCTGTTGCCGAGCATAAAGATCTCCTGGTTCTATTCACTTCACTTAGCATCAGTTCCTGTAAGTCTCTCCAGACCTCTCTGAAATCATCCTGCTGGGAATAATATTCCATGACATTCATATACCGTAATTTATTCAGCCATTCTCCAATTGATGGGCATCCACTCCCTTTTCAGTTCCTTGCCACTAGAAAAGAGCTGCCACAAACATTTTTGCACATGTGGGTCCTTTTTCCTCCTTTATGATTTCTTTGGGACACAAGCCCAGCAGAAACACTGCTGTGTCAAAGGGTATGCACACCTTGATAGCCCTTTGTGCATAGTGACAAATTGCTCTCCAGGATGGTTGGGTCAATTCACAACTCCAACAACAACATATTAGTGTCCCAGTTTCCCCACACCCCCTTCCATTTTTATCATTTTCCTTTTCTGTTATATTAGCCAAACCAAGAGGTGTGATGTGGCTATCTCAGAGCTGTTTGAATTTGCAGTTCTTCAATCAATAGTGATTTAGACTGTTTTATCCATATGATCGTAAATAGTGAGCCAGGTGGCACAACTGATAAGAGTTTCAAGCCCTGAGTCAGGAAGAGCTGACTTCAAATCTGATACTGGGCACTTAGTAGTCGTATGACCCTAGCCAAGCTACTTAACACTTTGCCTCAGTTCCTCATGTGTAAAAAGGTACTGGCAAACCAGGCCAATATCTTTGCCACAAAAACCCTCCAAGAGGATATAAATAGTTGTGTCCAACTGAACAACCAAGAATTCCTTTGCTGTTGCTAGCATTTGCAGAACTACATTGAATCCTAGTGGGAAAAGTGGGCATCCTTGCTTCAACTTGTAATAGAAAGGATATATATATATATATACATATATATATATCAGAATGCAGGGAGGGTCCAATATTAAGAAAACTATTAGTATAATTGACTATATCAATAACCAGATGAACAAAAACCATATAATTATCTCAATAGATGCAGAAAAAGCATTTGATAAAATCCAATATCCATTCCTATTAAAACACTAGAGAACATAGAAATAAATGGACTTTTCCTTAAAATACCCAGGAGCATCTACTTAAAACCAGCAGCTAGCATCATATGTAATGGCAATAACCTGGAACCATTCTCAATAAGATCAGGAGTGAAACACGGTTGCCCACTATCACCATTACTAGAAATGGTACCTTTGGCAATAAGAGAAGAAAAAGAGATTAAAGGAATTAGAGTAGGTCATGAGGAAACCAAATTATCACTCTTTGCAGATGACATGATGGTATACTTAGAGAACCCTAGAGACTCAACTAAAAAACTGCTAGAAACAATTCACAACTTTAGCAAAGTTGCAGGATACAAAATAAATCCACATAAATCATCAGCATTTTTATACATTACCAACAAAGTTCAGCAGCAAGAGATACAAAAAGAAATTCCATTCAAAATAACGGTTGATAGTATAAAATATTTGGGAATCTATGTGCCAAGGGAAAGTCAGGATCTATATGAACATAACTACAAAATACTTTCCACCCAAATAAAGTCAGATCTAATCAGTTGGAAAAATATCAAGTGTTCACAGGTAGACCAAGTGAATATACTAAAATATAATAAAAATGATAATAGTATCTAAATTAATCCACTTATTTAGTGCCATACCATTAAAACTCCCAAGAATCTAAAAAACCCTACAGATGGTTTTAATTTCATCATCTGAAAATTGTCTGTTCATATCCCTTGACCACTTATCTATTGAAGAGTGGCTTGAATTCTTATATATATGAGACAATTCTCTATATATTTTAGAAAGGCCTCATTTCTAAAATACATAGAGAATTAATTCAATTTTTTAAGAATTCAAGCCATCCTCCCATCGATAAATGGCAAAAGGATAGAAGCAGAGAATTTTCAGATGAAGAAATTGAAAGTATTTGTAGTCATATGAAAAGGTGCTCCAAATCACTACTGATCAGAGAAATGCAAATTAAGACAACTCTGAGATACCACTGCAGACATGTCAGATTGGCTAAAATGACAGGAAATGATAATGACGAATGTTGGTGGGGATGTGAGAAAACTGGGACACTGAGAGCAATTGGGAACTATGCTACTGGGCCTGTGTCCCAAAGAGATAATAAAATAGGGAAAAGGACCCACATGTGCGAAAATGTTTATAGCAGCTCTTTTTGTAATGGCTGGAAATTGAAAGATGTCCATCAGCTGGAGAATGGTTGAATAAATTATGGTACATGAATGTCATGGAATATTACTGTTCTGTCAGAAACGAACAACAGGATGATTTCAGAGAGGCCTGGAGACACATGCATGAACTGATCCTGAGTGAAATCAGCAGAACCAGGAGATCATTATACACGGCAACAATAAGACTATATTATGATCAATTCTGAAGGACATGGTTCTCCTCAAAAATGAAATGTTGTGCAGTGTGGAAGAAAGCCATATGCATCCATCAAGAGGCCTGTGGATCTGAGAATTTTCACTCTTTCTGTTGTTGTTTGCCTACATTTTGTTTTCTTTCTCAGGTTTTTTTCTTCCTTCTTAATCTGATTTTTCTTGTGCAGCAAGATAACTGTATAAATATGTATACATATATTGGATTTAACAATTTTATTTTCCTTGTGTCTTTGTTTAGAAGTGTGCTTCTTGTATGCGACAGATTTTAGGAATTTGTTTTCTTATCCACTCTGATCCTTTCTTGTTTTCTTGAACTGTTCAATCTAGTCACATTTAAAATTGTGAGTTCATAAATTCTGCCATTTTGTCTATTTTTTTCAAATTATGATTTCCCTCCTTTTTTGCCATAAATACAGTATTATGATCCGTAAGTTACTTTAATAATTTTCTTTTAAAATGGCTCTATTCGGGGGGCGGAGCCAAGATGGCGAACTGCGAACAGCTTTCTCTGTGAACTCCTGGGACCTTCCCTCAAACCCAGACAAAGTAAGCCTTCCAACTGGTTTCTGAGTGAGGGCCTCACCAAGCATTTGGACTACAACGCACTTCTATCAAAGATCTACCTTGAAAGAACTCCAGGGAAGGTTAGCCTCAGGGGAAATCGGCCGCTGGTCGCGTTCGGACTCCAGCCGGGGCAGAAGTCAGGGCTGCGATAGAGGGCCGGATTTTGGGCACCCAGGAAGCCCCTGGGAGACGCCTGGGCCACTTTGCTCTGCTTGCAGGCAGGTGCTTTGGCAGATCTGCCTTTGGAAGGGGGTGGATCGAGAACAGCTGAAAACGTGGTCCTAGTGTGAATCTAGCCCAGCCAGCCTCAGACCAGAAGTCAACTCGGCAAACTGCCCCAGGGCAAATACAAATTGTTGCAGTTTTCTCTGGTTTTGACCAATATCCCAACTTTAAATCATGAGCAAGAAGCAGAAGAGAGCTCTCACCATAGATAGCTTCTACGGAGAAAAAATAGAACAGTCCCCAGATCCTGACGTTATGAAAACAATCCCAGATGAAGCCACAAAGGCAGACTTAAGTTGGTCTCCCTTTCAGAAGGCTTACCTGGATGATTGCATTAAGAATCTCAAAAGAGAGCTAGAAGAAGAATGGGGAAATAAATTGAGATCAGAGCAACAGAAATATCAAAAACTGGAAAATAGGACTGGTGAATTGGAAAAAGAAAACAGTTCACTGAAAAACAAAATTGGTGAATTGGAAAAAATCACCAATTCACTGGAAAATAAAAATGGTGAACTGAAAAAGAAAATTGGTGAATTGGAAAAAGACAACAATTCACTGAAAAACAAAATTGGTGAATTGGAAAAAGACAACAATTCACTGAAAAATAAAACTGGCAAAATGGAAAAAGAATGCATTGAATCCAGAAATTCAATTGGCCAGCTACAAAAGGAGCTAAAAAAGATAACTGA
>JAJPUD010035517.1:0-10279 GCA_023553655.1 Myrmecobius fasciatus | reverse complement strand
TAATCTAATTGCCTTTTTTGTTTTTGTTTATACATCAACATCACTTCCCATTACATCCATCCCTAATGTAGATCCTCCCTTCTAACACTGATATGCAAGGAAACAATAAGTCAATGCAGTTCTTATGTTTGATAATGTATATCTTAATTCTCATCTCTAGTCTCTCACCTCTTGGACAAGAATCAGCAGGTGAGTTTCTTAGGAAGCCTCCCAAGCCACAGTTGGTCAGGTTTAGTTCTGAAGCCCTTCCATATTGTTTTCCTTTGTATGAATGTGATCATTGTAAACTCTCCCTTTGGTTCTGTTTGCTTGATTCTCATGCTGTCTGTTTGGAAGGAACTTTCTCCTGCTCAAACATTACTGTGTCAAAGAATTATTAGATTTATTAAGATTGGAATAGGACAAGCAAAGGGAGTTTGTGGTTCAAGAAATCATTCAAATTTGTCCCAGGCATCAGTAACACAGAATCCTAGCCAACAGCATCCATCAGTCCCCAAATCTGAAATGAGAACAAATAACATCTATGACTCCCAATATTTCAGGGAATACTGCCAGTATCCTACCTCATGCCGACTCTACTGGCTGGTGCCTTTCTAGACTTCTGCATGGCTAATGTTGATAGAAAATCTCTCTATTATTGCCGAAAGAGCCCAAAATGAGGGAATTTGGTTCCCGGTCAAATTTGTGATTGATGCTGTCTTTTGGTTGGAGAGTTGGGGAGGGAATTACAGGGACTTACAGCTAAGGGAGTGACGCATACTTGATAAGAACACAAGCAGTTTCATCTGTGTCTGTGTTTCTGTGTCCAACTCAAATGAAGGGGCTGAATGATCCTTCATAACAGGTACTTTCCCCCTTCTGTTCCTTGTTTCTTCTGTAAAATGTGATGGGGGTTAGTATGACTCCAAATGTCTCTTAGAAAAAAAGGGGCTCCACAACTGCCATTAAAGTCAGAAATAATCCCCAAGATGAACAGACAGACACATTCCATCAAAACCATTCCTTCTCTCTTCTGGGAAAGGACAGACTAACCTTGGCTTCCCATGAAGAATCAACCCAATTCACACCATAGAGATGTGGTATCCCTTTTTTATGTCCATTTTAGTAGAAATACTTTCCCCAGTCAGATAGAGAAAATTATCTAGGGTTGAGTATATGCAGGTCAGAATAGCTAAAATAAAAGAGAGAATTGTGCATATAGATATATGCCTATATATGCATATAGGCATATAGAAATACCCTTCCATAAAAGAACTCTTGCCTTCTGATTTCATAGTTTTTAACCCTTTTCTGATTATACAGTATTTTTACATGCCTCCCAGGTGAAGGTAAGCTCTTTGAGAACAGATAGGGCTTTTCAGCTACCTCTCATGGCTTTAAGTTGTAGAGTAGCTATTGACCTTCATTGGAAGGTGAGTGGTCTTGTCAGAGAGTTCAGTCATCACTGAAGAGCCTCATTTGTCCTTAAAGTTAAAATCCAATGTTCCTTCCACCAAACCACATGAAAACTCCAACTCTCAACTAATACATAAAGGCACAGGAACCTTCAGAATGGCAACCCCCCACCACAATCAGACAGCGGTTTTGAGGATGGGTGGTCCTGCTTCTAGCCCAACCCTCCTATTCATCAACCAGTGAGAAAGCGTCAACTACCCCTACCAATTATCAACCCATTGCGACCCATAGGAAAGGTAAATCAGCTTGGTTAAAGTAACATGGCTCCTAAAGGAGAGACCAGAGGTAGCATGAGCCAGATAGATCAAACCAATTTGGTTATCTTGATCACCTTCTTTCCTCAGGCTCTGATGGACACTGCCCAGGATCCTAAAAGAGCTTTGGGAATTGACAATGCTTCCCAGCCCAGAGCCTTCAGCCATCATCCTTGGAATCAATCTCTCTGAAGATACATCCTGGCTTGTGCTGCTGCAGATATTATAATCACAGCTCCTGAAGACCATGAAGATCCAGAAAAGAGTTCTTTTCACCAAAGTCCTTGACACTATCAAATAGTTCAACCTCAAAAACTACTCTGATTTTATCATTGATGATGACATTAAAGAAGGTGTAATAATTTGCTGTCTCCCCTATTGGAATATGACCTCCTTGAGAACAGAGTGTTTCACTTTCTATTTGCATCCTCAATGCTGATTTACAGAGGGCTTTACATGCAGTAACAACTTAATAAATGATTCTTTCATTCATGAAGAGACTAAGTCATCTCCTTTCAGTATAGAATAGTAAATTAAAGTCAGAGGCTTAAGGATAATGGAAAAAGCTTGGGAAAAATGTTTGTAGGGAATGAGGTAGAAACTTAAGAGAGCAGGATTCCCAAGTGGCAGTGAGAAACTAGCTGGGTCTAAATGATGAGTTTAGAATGAATAAAGTCAATTGGACTTTGTGAATCTCTCTAGTATTATGAGCAGCCCAGGAAAAGGGGCCAGGGAGTAAGAAAATTACCTAGGATTAGAAATCAGAATAGCAAAAATATAAGGGAAGATTGGGCAATTGGATGGTATAATAGATAGTTTCAGGGCTGGAGTTATCTTCATGAGTTCAAATCTGATTTCAGATACTTACTAGTTGTGGGATACCGGGCAAGTCACTTAACTCTGCTTGCCTCAGTTTTCTCATTTGTAAAATTGACTAGAGAAGGAAATGGCAAACCACCCCAGTATTTTTACCTATCCCCCCAAAAAACCTTTCCAGTATCTTTGCCCAAAAAAAGAAAGAAAGAGAAAATGAGAGGAAAGAAAGAGGAAACAAGAAAAGGAAACAAGAAAAAGAAGAAAGGAAGGAAGGAAGGAAGGAAGGAAGAAGAGAAGAAAGTAAGAAAGAAAGGAAGGAAGGAAGAAAGAAAGAGAAACTCAGAAAGAGACACAAAGAAAGAGGAGAGAAGGGAAGGAAGGGAAGGAAAAAGGAAAGGAAGGAGGGAAGGAGAGAAGAAGGAAGGAGGGAAGGAGAGAGGAAGGAAGGAAGGAAAGAAGAAGAGGGAGAAAAGGAGAGGGAGAAAGGGAGGGAGGGGAGGAAAGAAAAAATAGCATCAAGAATCAGATACTACTTAATGATTAAGCAGCAACAAAAAAGGGAAGGTTACAATCAAGGAATTATAGGGAAATTCAACCAAACACCCAACAAGTTAACAAGCATTTATCAAGTGCTTACTGTGTGCCATGTATCAGGGATACAAAGCAAAGCAAAAACAGTCACTTCCTTCAATGACCTTAATTTCTAATGGGATTCAAATGAATTATTAATATATAAGATAGTCACAGAGTAAATTGGAGGAAAACTCAGATAGAAGGCAGTAGGATTGAGGGGGACTGGGAAAAGCATTCTACAGAAAGCAGGATTTGAGCTGAATCTTGAAGGGAGCCAAGAGAAGGAAATGAGAAGACAAGATCATTGGGGACAGCCATCCAGAAGGCTTGGAGTCAGATCATGGAGTGCCCTATAAGAGGCACATCAAGGCCAGCGTAGGAGGGAGCAGAGAAGCATGGCAGAGGGAACAGCTCAGAAAATTCAATCAATATGCATTCCCAGCTTTTACAGGCTTTGGGAACATACCAGTTACACCCTCCCAAAGTGATTATTACGGCAATAAAAAGCTGAATCTCTCTTCTTCTTCTAAAGAGCCAGCCAAGCCTGGCATTTCAGAGTGTGATCGCCTCCACATGGATCTGCTCTTTCAGCCTTCTCCAGCACGTGTTTGATGTGGCTATTGGATCTTAAAACTGTTTGTGATCATGTCTCTTCCCCTTCCCTTTCCCACAAATTTAGGAAGGAATAAAACTAAATGGGAAACATAAAATGGCTACTCCATACCCACGCCTATGGCAGCATGGCTGATTGAGTCTGGTGCATCCAGAAACTCAAGGATCGGAGTCAAGCATAGATTCCAATCTTTACACTTCCATTAACTTGCTGTGTGACCCCCTGCAAAGTGATTTATTCTCATGGGGGGTGTACAATAGATGGTCTTTAAGGACCCTTCCCTCTATAATTCGATGAGTCTAATCACACATTGGGCAGCTAAGTGGCCCCCAAATGCATAGAGTGATCTTCATGAGTTCAAATCTAGCCTCAGACACCAGCTGTGAGACTCTGAGTTCATCACTTCATTCTGTTTGCCTCAGTTTCCTCAACTGTAAAAATGGCGATACTGAAATAATAAGTAAAATAACAATTAAAAAATAATAAAGAAAGCAACCCACTTGCAGGATTGTTGTTGAAGAAATATTAGGAAATGGAAATGAGGGGGCAAGAGAAGTGAGAAGGTCTGGAGATCTTATTATGAGGATCAAAGGAGACATTTACAAAGTGCTTAGCACAGTGTCAGGCACACAGGAGGTGCTATATAAATGCTGATTTCCTCCCAATCCCTGTATAATCTTATTAGCTGCTGTTATCAAGCTTTCATTGACTCTCTAGAGCGGGGATTGAAGTCAAGTATATCTACTAGATTATAAATCTCTATGAAGACAATGGCCATCTATGAGAGGGGAGTTCACTTCCCTTCCATTTCTTTACATGATAAAATATCTCCTCAAAGCAGAGGTGAGAGCAGTAGGAATCTCATAATATAGTAGAATTTTAACGTGCAAAACAGAGCAACAAAGGCAAAAAAAAAAAAAAAAAAGATTGATAGATTCCCCAGTCAACAGATAAATGATGGATGCAGGAGTGGAAAAGGCAGGCAGAGCATCCAAGAGGCAATCAAAAAAGCTTGAAGGATTGTGTTTGAGGCCACACTCCAGAGCCGGGAGGCCTGGTCTCAGGCTGGGACTTAAAGCCCCAAAGGGAAATGAGGTGCTGAATCCCTAGGAAGCGGCCAACCAAAATCTCAGTCCTCCCTTTTCTAGCAACCTTGGTGAAAAGGCAAAAGGCATTTTGAAGGAAAAACTGCCAGAAATTATCAATAAGGATGGATAAAGCCACAAAGAGAGCGAGGAGGGAGGAGAACAAGAAGATTCATGTGATTTGAGGTCCTCCAAAATAAATATATTCAGAGAAGTCCAACATTTTAGACTTATTACATTAGCCATGGGAAAAAAATTAGCATTAGGCACTGCATTTTAATAAAGCAACATGTCTGTTTTTGATTTCACAGATGTAAAAAAAAATTGCATGCAATCTGGAATTAAGTTGGACTACTTCAAACTGTGTATATAAGCCATATTTTGTATTCTCCTGGCATCTCTGAGATTCAATTTACAGTGATTTGTCAAAGGCAGCTGGTGATAAAGTAGATAGAGCACTGGGGACAGGATTAGGAAAACCTGGTTTCAAATTCAACCTCCAAAATTTATGAGTTGTGTAACCCTGTCACTTAACCTCTGTTTGCCTCAGTTTCCTCAACTATCAAATGGAGATAATAGCAATTCCTTCCCAAGATTGTTGTGAGGATATGATATTTACCTTAAAAGCACTTATCCCAGTATCTAGCATATAGTGGATTCTTATTTCTCTCCCTTTTACTTGAGAATTTCTTTAAATAAATTTAGGAAGAGGACTTTTGTCAGTGTGGCTCATAATGCAAAAGATAGTATACAAAACACTGTGACACTCTGGAAATGCTTCTGAGCTTGGAGTTCGAATCCTGCCTCAGATTTTTATGACCTATGTCCTTGGATAAAACCTGCTTCATCAGCTATAATACAAATGGATTGGTCTAGAATCCCAACTTCTTAAACTGTGGGTCACAACCTCAAACTTTTCCAGTCTCATCAGTAAATGTGGATGTTGTGAAATTATGATTTATTATCAGTGTTTGATTTGTATACCTATTATATATAACTATATACCCCATATCACATAAAAATCTCTCCAGTAAAAAGGAGTCACGAGTGGAAAAAGTTTAAGAATCTCTGGTCTAGATGACTTCTAAACTCAACAATTGACTCCAAAGTCAATTAGGTATAACAATGGATAGAGTACCACAGTAAGAGTTTAAGACAACCTAAATTTGAATCCCTTCTCAGTACACTTAATAGCTATGAGATCTTAGGCAAATCACTTAAGCTCTGCTTGCTTTTGCTTTCTCAAGTGTAAACTAGAGGTAACAAGATCGCCTACCTTCCAGAGTTGTTGTGAGGATCAAATGAGATAAATCTTTGTGATTTTGTTGTTCAGTCATTTCAATCACATGCAACTCTTCGTGACCCCTTTTGGCTATTTCTTGGCAGATCAGTAGTTGTGCTTTTATCATTTCTTTCTCCGACTCATTTTACAGATGAGTAAACTGAGGCAAATCAAATTACCCAAGATCACACAGCTAGTTAAGTATCCTTCTACTTACCATGCAGTCCTATTTAAACTCAGATCCTCCTGATTCCAGGGCCAGTAATCTATCCAGTGACCTAGCTGCTCTATATCTTTGCAAAGTATTGCATAAATACTAGTTATTGTTAGCTCTGGATCTACAATTCTATGAATGAGGATACAAGTTCCTTTATCTTGTGTGATTGGAGAAATGTAATGTTTCAATTAAAGGTCCTGTAAAAACTGTCTCCAGGACACTTTTTTTTCTGCATTCAAAACAAAGAAATTGGTCTTTTATTGAAACAAGATGACATGTGTAAAAGCACTTTAAAGACCTTAAAGCAACATATAAATGTTAGCTATAATTATTTTTAGAGAAACACTGTTGATGGAACCCATTTATTATTACATTTAATGTGACATAGAAAGTGCTTTACCCTAGTGATTTAGATGGTTTAAAGAGAAGAAAAGTCAGAACAAGTCTGAGCCAAAAGAATCTATTAGTCACTCCAATAGTACTTGTATGCTATAGATTAATTCTTTCCCCTTCTCTGGTCCTCGGTTTTTTATCTGTAAAATGAGGGATTGGACTAGCATCATCTATGAGATTTCTTGAGCTTTAAATTCTACGATGGCACCTAAGCAAAGTTGGAAACATTTAAAACTTCTCAAGGAGAATGCCTGGAAAGGATAAAATGCAGATCAGTTTCCTTATCAAACTTTACGTCCTTTAGGTTGACCCACTTACCAGGGAAAGGTATTTGGGAGATTAGATTGGAAAAACCACTTGATTAAACCAAGGCTGAATATTAAATCCTAGGGATGTGGCCACAGCTAACTGAGGCCTCCCAAGCTATCTAGGGATGTGGCAACAAATACCTAAGGGCAAGATCATCCTAATACCTCCTTCCCTCTCGATAAATCTACCTGATGGTTGAAGGCTCCATCATACTCTCTTGATTAGTTAAAATCCTTCTTCTCCCAATATCTTGCACATTTTTTTTTATTAAGGCTTTTTATTTGTATAACATATGTATGGGTAGTTCCCCAACATTGATCTTTACAAAGCTTTCCATTACAAATTTTACCCCCAGTCTCCTCCCCTCCCCTAGATGGTAGGAAGTCCACTACATGTTATTAATGTTGAAATGCTTGAGAAGTTATGCAAGAAAAATCCTATCTACAAGAAAAAAAAAGAATCAGAGAAAAGCAACACAATGCAAGCATATCTTGCACATTTTGAAACAACACCTAGCTCCTTTCAAAGCTCTCTCCTGAGCTACCTACTCCTTAATCAATCAATCAATAAACATGTATTAATAACTTACTAAATGTCAGGGACTGTGCAGAAGAAAATCCCTACTCTTTTTTTTAATTAAAACTTTTTATTTGCAAAACATATGTATGGGTAATTCTTCAACATTAACCCTTACAAAGCTTTCTGTTACAAATTTTTCCCCCCTACTCCCCACCCCTCCCCTAGATGGCAGGAAATCCATTACATGTTAATTATGTTAAAATACTTGACAAATCGAATATATGTATACATATTTCCACACTTATCATTGTTGTGCAAGAAAAATCGTATCTACAAGAAAGAAAAATCAGAGAAAGGAAACACAATGCAAGCAAACATTAATCGAGAGCATGAAAATGTTATGTTGTGGCCCACACTTCATATCCCTCTCTCTGGGTGTATATGGTTTTCTTCAGTGAACAATTAGAACTGGTTTGAAACATTTCATTGTTGAAGAGAGCCATGTCCATCAGAATTGATCATCATATAGTATTGTTGTTGCTGTGTATATTGATCTCCTGGTTCTGCTGATTTCACTCAGCATCAGTTCATGCAAGTCTCTCCAGGCCTCTCTGAAATCATCCTTCTGGCTGTTTCTTACAGAACAATAATATTCCATAACATTCATGTACCATAATTTATTCAGCCACTCTCCAGAAAATCCGAAAATCCCTACTCTTAAGGCATTCACAGTCTATTGGGGAGACTACAATCCAACAAATAGTGCAAAGCAAAGCAAAATACAGAAACAGGAAATAATGAACAGTTGTTGTTCTTGGTTCTTGAAGAGCATCACAAGGGTGATGTCTTGACTTACAAGTGAACTGGATTTAAGTAAGGCTGAAAAAAGTCTCACTCCCTTCTCCAGTCCATTGGCAAGACAAGGAAATGAAATTAAAGAGGGATTGGGTATCCCTTGCCATAGGAAGTGGGATTTAAGTTGGGATTTAGGAAGCCAGGGAGGACAGTAGTCCAAACAAAAGAGGAAGAGCATTATAGATATGGTGGAATGGAGAATGTCTTAGAGCCAAAAGATAAAGTATCTTCTTTATGGAAAAAAACAATAGGCCATTGCCATTGGATCAAAAATTGGGGGAATAAAGTATATGAAGACTAGAGAGGTGGGGAGGCAGAGTGAGGTTATGGAGGGCTTTGAATGACAAACAGAGCCTTTTATATTGGATCTTGGAAGCAAATCATTTAACTTCCGTTTTCTTCAATTTCCTCCACTATCAAACTGAGATAAGAGTACATAGTTCCCAGGGTTGTTGTGAGAATCAAATGAACTAATATATGTAAAAATATTAGCACAGTGTCTGGCATATAGCAGAGCCTATCTAAATGCTTATTCCCTTCCAGAAGATCTTTCCTAATTTTCTCAGGCATTAGGGCTACCCCCAAACCTTCCCAAGTGACTTTGTCTTTACTTGGTATGTATTTCAGATCCTAGTGTCTACTACAGAAACTGGTACAGAGTAGGTGCTTAATAAATGTTTCAGTTGAATTGAATGAGATCATCTGCCAAAGACTCTCTTATAAAGAAAAACAAAAGTCTTTCCAAACTCTGGTGAACCTAAAATAATGACAAAAACATCATCCTTGGCATAGCACTTTAAGGCTGACAAAATACTTGGTTACATCAAAGTATTTGTTACACTCTTTAAGAGTCCCCAAATGCAAATATAATTATTCCCATTTCATCAATGAGAAACCCAAGTCTCAGAGAGTGGAAGGACTCACACACAGCCTCACACTTCAATAGATGTCAGCTGTAAGCACTAGATCTATATATCCCATGACCAGTATTCTTTGCCAACGTGCCAGGACATTTCTGGATGTCCATATTTCCTCAAGGGAGCAGGTGTGTCCAAGCCCTTTCTTTTTGAAAAGGGCAAGTCTCACCAAGACTGTCTTACTCTGAGAGATGGGGAAAAGTACTTTCTTCCCTTCTTGTCAGAGGTGGGATACTATGTGTGAGGAGCGTTGCATACACTGTCAGGTCTGGTTAATGTGTTTGTTCATTTTTCTGCCTTGCCTTCCTTCCCCCTCCTCCTTTTGTTCATTTTTACAAGGAATGGTATTCCTGTGTAAAAAAGGTATAGAGAAAGGTATGTAGAAAATATATTCAGAAATAAATGTGATATTAAAACAAAAGAAAAAGAAAATTTAAAAACATTTTAGAGATCATAGGATCATAGATTTAGAACTAGAAAAAACTTTTGAAGTCATGCAGTCCATCTTTCTCATTTCACATTGCAGGGGGTAAAGGATCACAGAAAATAAGCTATCTTTTCTGAAAACTGAAGCCAATCAGGGTGGAACCTACTTTCCCAAAATGACACAAGTAAGTGGCTGAGCAAGGGCTCAAATTCTGCTTCCCTGACTTCCAATCTAGCATCCATCTGAAGTCCCACCTTGCCTATCAAATTCCTGGCTCTGAAGAGTGGCTGTCCAGTAAGTCACCAGACCACTTAACAGAATCCTTCAGCAAATCACACCACCCAATGCAGAACTCAGGCAAGGGCTCCTCACTCTGGAAAGGATTTAGACAAGTGTTTATTTTACATTACATACATTTTTCCTACACAAAGAAGATGAGATAAATCTAGCTTGTTAAACCCTGCTGAACAGATTCCAAAAGTAGAATGACTCCCTTTCCTTGAGCACTTGAGAAGGGATTAGTGTGTGTGTGTGTGTGTGTGTGTGTGTGTGTGTGTGTGTGTG
>JAJPUD010035515.1:0-10280 GCA_023553655.1 Myrmecobius fasciatus | reverse complement strand
TTTGACCATTTATCGATTGGAGAGTGGCCTGAATTCTTATAAATATGCAACAATTCTCTACATATTTTAGAAATGAGGCCTTTATCAGAACTCTTAAATGTAAAGATGATTTCCCAATTTATTGCTACCCTTCTAATCTTGTCTGCATTAGTTTTGTTTGTACAAAAACTTGTTAACTTAATATAGTCAAAATTATCTATCTAGTGTTCAATTAAGAGTTACAATTCTTCTTTGTACATAAATTTATTCCTTCTCCACAGGTCCAAGAGGTAAACTATACTATGTTCCTCTAATTTGATAAAGCTTTATTTTCAAAACACATGCATAGACAGCTCTTGACATTCACTCTTGCAAAACCTTGTGCTCCAAATTTTCTTCTCCCTCTCCTCCTCCCACCCTTAGATGGCAAACAATCCAATATATGCTAAACATGTTCAATTCTTCTATACATATTTCTGTACTTATCTTGCTGTACAAGAGAAAACAGATCAAAAAGAAAAAAAAATGAGAAAGAAGACAAAATGCAAGCAAACAACAATTAAAAAGTGAAAATGCAATGTTATGATCCACACTCTGTCCCTACAGTTATCTCTTTGGGTGCAGATGGCTCTCCTCATCACAAGATCACCTCGCTGCTGAAAAGAGCCATTGATCATCATATAATCTTGTTGCTGTGTACAATGTTCTCCTGGTTCTACTCATTTCACCAGCATTGAGCTGCAACTTCTTTTCCACTTTCCTGTTGATGGGGATTTGCTTTGCTTTGAGTCCTCCAAGTTCCAGATCTAGAATCTAGAATCATCCCAGATCCCTTACTGCCTCTCATCTCCTTCCCACCACTCCATATTCAAGTTGTTGAAAGGCTTTTGATTTCACCTTTGCCATGTCTCTTGAGTATGTTCTCTTCTGTCCTCTACACTTCCACCACTCTGTTACAGGTCTGCATCACCAAACAATATGACTATTGTAACAGTCTCTTGGTGGGTCTGCCTGCTTCAAGTCTCTGCATACTCTAATCCATTCTACATTTATGCAGTAAAGTGATTTCCCCCCCCCATAGTAATTTATTTTTCCAAGTACATGTAAAGATAGTCTTCAACATTCATTTTTGTTTCAAATTTTCCTCCCTATCACTTTTTTTTTTTTGCTTTTTGCTGAGGCAATTGAGGTTAAGTGACTTGTACAGGGTCACACAGCTAGGGAATGTTAAATGTCTGAGACCAGATTTGAGCTCTCCTGACTTCAGGGCTGGTGCTCTATCCACTCCGCCACCTAACTGCTCCCTCCCTCTCACTCTTACCTTCCCCTCCCCAAGACAGCAAACAACCTGCTATAGGTTAAATATGTGCTATCATTTTAAACATCTTTCCATATTTGTTATATTGTGCAAGAAAAATCAGACCAAAAGGGGAAAAAAGCATAAAAAAGAAAACAAACGAAAAGGTGAAAATACTGTGCTTCAATCCACATTCAGTTTTCGTAATTCTCTCTCTGGATGTGATTGGCATTTTCCATCTCAAGTCTATTGGAATTGGCTTAAATCATCACATTGCTGAGAAGAGGCAAGTCCATCTCAGTTTATCCTCACATTATCTTGCTATTATATTCAATGTTCTTTTGGTTCTATCCATTTCACTCAGCATCAGTTCATGTAAGTCTCCAGGCTTTTCTGAAATCAGCATGCTTCTTATTTCTTATATAATAGTAGTATTACATTACATTCACATGCCCCAATTTATTCAGCCATTCTCCAACTGATGGGCATACACTCAGTTTCAACTTGCCACTACAAACATTTTTGCACATATGGGTCCTTTTCCTTTTTTTATGATCTCTTTGGGATACAGACCCAGTAGTAAGATTGCTGGATTAAAGGGTAAGCACAGTTTGATAGCCCTTTGGGCATAGTTTCAAATTGCAAAGTAATTTTCTTAAAATGCAGGTCAGATCACGTCACTCTTCTACTCAGTAAACTCCAGTGGCTTCTTATGGCCTCTAGAATTAAATAGAAAAAGCTGTATTTAGCATTCAAAGCTCTTCATAGTCTAGTTCGATTATAGAATTCCAATCTTCTTATACCTTAAGTCCTATAATACGTACTCTATAGCATAGACATTCTGCCTGATCTATCCTCTCCATTTCTTTGCTTTAGGCATTTTCTCTGGCTATTCCTAATTCCTGAAATACTTTACCTCCTCTGCTGTGACTACTGACCAACTTGATTTCCTTTAAGACCCAACAAAAATTTTATTTTCTACAGAAAGCCTCCTCCAACCAGTATTAAATCCACTTTCTTCCTTCTGTTAATTGTTTCCTATTTATCCTGTATATAGCTTGCTTTGTATATATTTGTTTGAATTTTATCTTCTCCATTAGATTAGTCCCTTAAAAGAAAGGACAGTTTCCCCCCCCTCTTTTTGTATCCTCAGAGCTTAGCATGGTGCCTGGCACATAGTAGACATTTAACAAATGTTTACTTATTGATTGATTATTTGCTAACCCTAAATCTTTTGTATATTACATCTTATGTGTGTTCAGGACCATTTCTGAGTTATTCCTACATTAATACTTTATTAGTCTCAGTTTCTAGAAATATACAAATGCATACATGAAAAAATGGAGCAGAAATTCTGGGAATATAGTTCATAGGATCTTGTCATTTTACCAGATCTTTCAGAAGTTACTTTCACATTAAGTAATCCTTGATTTTCCCAAGATAATTTCCATTCCACCTTAATAGTTAGTAAAGGCAAAGTATTCTTAGTTAGGATTGGGCACTTTATATGTTGTTTTTGGCAGAGCTAACCTAGTTTCACTGTAGTAGCTGCCAACTTGTGTGCTGTATATGGTCTTTAGAAGGTATGGTCTGCAACTTAATTCTCTCTCTTATGCATACTGTTTAGGTTGGCTTTTCACACATCCCTCTCAGGCAGACATCAATGACTAATAGACAAGAGTCAGTCATAGCACTGCCCAGCCTGATTTGTCTCTTCACTGTTAAGAAAATAAAAAAAAAGTTCTCTTGGAGGCTTCAGTTTCACATTGTCCTTTAAGACTGAATTCTCCCTGGATCCCTTTAAAATATGAATCCTGCTTTCTACTTGGTACCAGAGAGGTACACGCCTGGACATGCAGATATATTTGATGATTAGACAGCTTTTCAAACCTACAAATGTCTCAAATCGTTTTCACAACCCCTTTCTAGAACTGCAGAGAAAATTTAGTCCCTTTGAAAGGTAAAAATTAGTCCAGTTCTCTGAGCCACAAGTTAAGAGAGCTGATGTGAGTCTAGAGAAAGAACTCTAGGATTCTGAGAAGAGTGGAGTAACTGTCTCTTCTACAATTCCTGTGCACAGAGGCATTCTGTGTGTGACTACATGGCTCATGTGCTCCTGAGGTCAAACTGCCCTGGCTATGTAGCTGGGCATGATGCTCCCTGGCATCCTCTCAAGCATGTAACCTTTGTCCATGTGTCCCAGTCTTCCACTTTCCATCAGTGCTTTGAGAGTATTACAAGAGAGTGCAACAGTTGGTGGCTAAGTTTTCTGTTTGCTTCCAGAAATGTGATTCTCTGCTCAAATAAAGTGTGAGGTCAGTATGACCTGAAATATAGGAAGGACAAGGTGATAAGATTCACTTAGGTGTCATATAATTAGTTGCTCAAGAGCTATAGAAAATGGTATTTCATGTCCCTGATCATGAAACAAGCAAATAAACAAGCAAAAGTTTGTCCACAACTAATTTGAGAAAACCAAAAATATTAGAACGAAGAGAATATTACCTGAGCTCAAATCCTGGCTCAGCTATTTGCTACCTGTATGATCTTGGACAAATCTTAGGACCTTTCTGTGTCTCAATGGCTCAGTTATTAAAATGAAGGGATTGGATCAAATGATGTCTGAGGCCTCTTTCAACTCTAAATATATGCATCTCATTTTGCCACAATTATACAATACTTTAGACTGGATGCTAGGAAACTTGCATAGATATTGATACAGTCTGAGCTCTGAATCAGATTTTAGAAAGATCTCTATTTTTATTATCTCCAAGTATTGTATTTAAACTCCTTCCCATAGAGCAGGGGAATAGTTAGCAAAAATATTTATTATGCAAAAATTATATATTAAATATAAATATTTAATATTTATTAAGAGACAGTATTGTGGGGTGAACAGAAAACCAGTTTCAAAAATCAGAAAGATACAAATTCAAATCCTGGCTGACTTGGCCCTAATGATCATGTGACCATGGAAGTAAGTCACTTAATTTCTTAGTATCCCCAGAGAACTCTCTGAGGAAAGACATCAGACAAGTTCCAAACTTGATCTGCTTGATTAAAAAGAGTTTTTATACCAAGAAACATTAATTTTATTTGATTAAATTATAAGTTCAGTTTCCCCCTCCAAAAAAGTTTTTATTAATTATACCTATTTAGAGTTGGTGGCCCAAACAAGGCTTTAAGTGTAGTTGTAAGAAATGTTTCTAAACCTGTTGTGTTATCTGGAACTGAAACCCTGGAGCAAATTGACCAGTTTGAGTTCCAATGACAACATTAAGGATAGCAAATAAGGGCCTCTAATTACTTTCTGGCATTTGCTTCATGATTAAATGTCGAGGTAGTTCAGCCAAAGACCAAATACTCATTACACTTAATGAGGAGAAACATCAAGGTGCAGTAAAGGCACTGAAAAATGGTAAAAGCTATCAGAAACTAGGCAACGGCAAGTCCCTAAGTGACAGCGCCACTTGTGAAAGTGATAACTATGCCAGGTTTGGTGGGCTCAGGGAGTAGGGTATCTTTGTTGCTAGGTAACAAGGAACCTGTAATTGTGTAACTCATTCAACCAAAAGACTCATTGTACCACTGTTCTGCTTCCACTTATGTGATGGCAGCTAGGAAACACTCGGTAATAGAAGAGAATTATGTAATGTGGAAAAAGTGTGGGTTGATTTTGATGAGTGGGGCCTACCTACCTTTCGAAGGGGAAGTGATTTAGTAGTCAGAACGAGAACATCTGTTTATGCTACTTCCTCCTAAGCCTGGACATGTTTGAGGAAGTAGCTTCTCTGGGCTCATGCAGCATCTGTAGACAGCAAAATGAAGGGGAAATTTGGCAGCTTTCCCAACTAGATCATTCAAATCCTAAAGTATAAGGACTGAATTACCTAGTTTGGCAATGAACACTTTAGTTTATCAAGCTCTTTCATACAAAAGTCATTTTTAGGCTTTCATCATTTCAACAATGGTGCAAATTCTCCACTTCACTTGCACGAATAGACAGGCTTAGGGATCTGTGGTCTTCAGAGAGCACAGCCTAATTTTACTCATGAGCAAAAAGGCAAATGTACTCCTAAAAATTTATATGGCTATCTGCCTGGGATGGATATTAGAATTGCACCAAGATATCAAATAACCTATTCGTTAATTCAATAAAATTAAATGCCACTTTAATAGCTAAAAGAGAGTTGATGAGGTAAAGCCTAATAACCTAATGTTAGTATCTAATTTCTTTAAATAGTCCTTTAATATTTGTTGAATCAGGAATATCAGACCATAGATTAGATTTAATATGAAATAGGGTTTTCAACTGGAGATTCAATGTAATTGAAGTAGGTATTTGGATAGAAGATCTCATGGAGAATAGCTAGGAATAAAATAGCAGCTAAATCTTCTAAAAGGAAAGCTAATAAATCTCAAGTGGATTAGAAACTTGGAGTGCTGGGAGTAGACAAGTGAAAAATGGGGAAGGATATAGAAAAAAGAAATAGAAAGGGAAGGACAAATAGCAATGACATTTATTTAATCATTCATCTACCTATTTCTCTTTAATTATTCATTCATCCATTTATCTATTTCTTCATATTTTCAGTTTTAAAAGTTCTCTCTCCTTACAGCCTTTCCCTCAAAAAATAAGAAGGCAAGATTGTACTATTTATTTTACATATAAAATATATCCATGTTATCCATATTGTTAAAAAAGAAAAAAGGAAAAAAGGAAAGGGGAAAGAAAGGAAAGGAGGGAAAAGGAAAGGAGAGCAGAGGAGAGGACAGGAGAGGAGAGGAGAGAAGAGGAGAGGAGAGGCGAGGAGAGGAGAGGAGAGGAGAGGAGAGGAGAGGAGAGGAGAGGAGAGGAGAGGAGAGGAGAGGGAAAGGAGAGGAGAGAAAAAAGGAAAGGAAACAAAATGAAATTTGGAACACAAAGTCTTACAAAAATGAACGTTGAAGACTATCTTTGCACACATTTGTAAAAATAAAATATTGGGGAAAATTTTTAAAGAGAATTCAATTTTCTTTTTTCTTTTTTATGTGTATACATATTTATAAATTGGATCTACAAGAAGAAAAAAATCTGAGAAGGGAAACATAATGCAAGCAAACATCAAAAGAGAGCATGAAAATGTTATGTTGTGGTCCACATTCAGATCCCTTTCCCTGGGTGTATATAGCTTTCTTCATCACTGAACAATTGGAACTGGTTTGAAACATTTCATTGTTGAAGAGAACCATGTCCATCAGTATTGAGCATCATGTAGTCTTGTTGTTGATGTGTACAATGATCTCCTAGTTCTGCTCACCTCCCTTAGCATCAGTTCATGCAAGTCTCTCCAGGCTTCTCTGAAATCATCCTGCTGACCATTTCTTATAGAACAACAATATTCCATAATATTCATATACCATAATTTATTCAGCCATTCTCCAACTGATGGGCATCCATTCAGTTTCCAGTTTCTAGCCACTACAAAAAGGGCTGCCACAAACATTCTTACACATGTGGGTACCCTTCCCTCCTTTAAGATCTCCTTGAGATATAGGCCCAATAGAAACACTGCTGGGTCAAAGGGTATGCACAGTTTGATAACTTTTTGAGCATAGCTCCAAATTACTCTTCAGAACAGTTAGATTCATTCACAGTCCCACCAACAATGTGTCAGTGTCCCAGTTTTCCCACATCCCCTCTAACATTTGTCATTATCTTTTCCTGTCATCTTATCCAATCTGACAGGTGTGTAGTGGTATCTCGAAGTTGTTTTAATTGGCATTTCTCTAATCAATAGTGATTTGGAGCACCTTTTCATATGACTAGAAATAGTTTTAATTTCATCATCTGAAAATTTTGTTCATATCCTTTGACCATTTATCAATTGGAAAATGGCTTGAATTCTTATAAATAAGAGACAATTCTCTATATATTTTAGAAATGAAGCCTTTATCAGAACCCTTAAAAGTAAAAATGATTTCCCAATTTATTGCTTCCCTCCTAATCTTGTCTGCATTAATTTTGTTTCTACAGAAACTTTTAAATTTATTATAGTCAAAATTATCTATCTGATATTCAATTAAGACTTCCAGTTCTTCTTTGGACACAAATTCCATCCTTTTCCATAGGTCTGAAAGGTAAACAATCCTATGTTCCTCTAGTTTACTTACACTATCACTCTTTATGTCTTTTTTTAATTAAAGTTTTTATTTGTATAACACATGTATGGGTACTTCCTCCACATTGATCTTTACAAAGCTTTCCATTACAAATTTTACCCCCCGGTCTCCTCCACACCCCTAGATGGCAGGAAGTCCACTACATGTTAATAATGTTGAAATACTTGACAAGTTGTGCAATAAAAATCCTATCTACAGGAAAAAAAAGAACATCAGAGAAAGGAAACACAATGCAAGCAAACCTCAATAGAGAGTATGAAAATGTTATGTTGTGGTCCATATTTCATATCCCTCTCTCTGGGTGTATATGATTTTCTTCAGTGAACAATTGGAACTGGTTTGAGACAATTCTTTGTTGCAGAGAGCCATGTCCATCAGAACTGATCATCATGTAATATTGTTGTTGCTGTGTATAATGATCTCTTGGTTCTGCTCGTTTCACTCAGCATCAATTCATGCAAGTCTCTCCAGACCTCTCTGAAATTGTCCTTCTGGTCATTTCTTACAGAACAATAATATTCCATAACATTCATATACCATAATTTATTCAGCCACTTTCCAATTGATGGGCATCCCTTCAGTTTCCAGTTTCTAGCCACTACAGAAAGGGCTGCCACAAACATTTTTGCACATGTGGGGCCCTTTCCCTCCTCTAAGATCTCTTTGGGATATAGGCCCAATAGAAACACTGCTGGGTCAAAGGGTATGCACAGTTTGATAACTTTTTGAGCATAGCTCCAAATTGCTCTCCAGAATGGTTGGATCCGTTCAAAGGTCCACCCACAAAGTCTTAGTGCCCCAGCTTTCCCACATCCCCTCCAGCATTCATCAATATCTTTTCCTGTCATTTTAGCCAATCTGACAGGTGTGTAGTGGTATCTCAGAGTTGTCTTAATTTGTATTTCTCTGATCAATAGTGATTTAGAGCAACTTTTCATATGACTAGAGATGGTTTTAATTTCATCATCTGAAAATTGTCTGTTCATATCCCTTGACCACTTGTCTATTGAAGAGTGGCTTGAATTCTTATAAATATGAGACAATTCTCTATATATTTTAGAAATGAAGCCTTTATCAGAACCATTAAATGTAAAGATGATTTCCCAATTTGATGCTTCCCTCCTAATCTTGTCTGTATTAGTTTTATTTGTACAGAAACTTTTTAACTTAATGTAATCAAATTATCTATCTGGTGTTCAATTAAGACTTCTAGATCTTCTTTGGACATAAATTTATTCCATCTCCACAGGTCTGAGAGGTAAACTATACTACGTTCCTCTAATTTGCTTACAATATCACTCCTTATATCTAAATCATGAAGCCATTTAGATCTTATCTTGGTATGTGGTGTTAGGTATGGGTCAAGCCCTAATTTCTTCCACACTAGTTTCCAATTTTCCCAGCAGTTTTTGCTGAATAGTGAGTACTTATCCCAAAAGCTGGGGTCTTTGGGTTTATCAAACACTAAATTGCTAAAGTTATTGCCTAGATTGTCCTGATATCTTATCCTATGCTACTGATCCACTGCTCTAGTTCTCAGCCAGTACCAAACAGTTTTGATGACCGCTGATTTATAATATAGTTTTAGATCTGGTACAGCAAGGCCACCTTCATCTGTCTTTTTTTTTTCCATTAATTCCCTTGAAATCCTTGACCTTTTGTTCTTCCAAATGAACTTTGCTACTATTTTTTCTAGATCTATAAAATAATTTCTTGGGAGTGTGATTGGTATGGCACTAAATAAGTAAATTAGTTTGGGTAGTATTGTCATTTTTATTATGTTCGCTTGGCCTACCCATGAGCACTTAATGTTTTTCCAATTGACTAGGTCTGATTTTATTTGTGTGGAAAGTGTTTTGTAGTTTAGTTCATATAGTTTCTGATTTTTTCTTGGCAGATAGATTCTCAAATATTTTATCCTATCATCTGTTATTTGGAATGGAATTTCTTTTTGTATCTCTTGCTGCTGAACTTTGTTGGTAATATATAAAAATGCTGGTGATTTGTGTGGATTAATTTTGAATCCTGCAACTTTGCTAAAGTTGTGAATTGTTTCTAGTAGTTTTTAGTTGAGTCTCTAGGGTTTTCCAAGTATACCATCATGACATCTGCAAAGAGTGATTATTTGGTTTCTTCATTACCTACTCTAATTCCTTTTATCTCTTTTTCTTCTCTTATTGCCAAAGCTAACATTTCTAATACAATATTAAATAGTAATGATGACAGTGGGCAGCCTTGTTTCACTCCTGATCTTATTGGAAATGGTTTTAGTTTGTCTCCATTACATATGATGCTTGTTGATGGTTTTAAGTAGATGCTACTGATCATTTTAAGGAAAAGCCCATTTATTCCTATACTCTCTAGTGTTTTTAACAGTAAAGGGTGTTGGATTTTATCAAATGCTTTTTCTGCATCTTTAAGATAATCATATGGTTTTTGTTAGTTTGGTTATTAATATAAGTAATTATGCTGATAGTTTTCCTAATATTGAACCAGCCCTGCATTCCTGGTATAAATCCTACTTGGTCATAGTGTACTTTCCTGGGGATGACTTTCTGTAGTCTCATTGCTAATATCTTATTTAAAATTTTTGCATCAATATTCATTAGGGAAATTGGTCTATAGCTTTCTTTCTCTGTTTTCACCCTACCTGGTTTAGCTATCAGCACCATATCGGTCTCATAGAAGGAATTTGGTAGTATACCTTCTTTCCCTATTTTCTCAAATAGTTTGTATAGTATTGGAATTAATTGTTTTTTCAATATTTGGTAGAATTCACATATAAATCCATCTGGCCCTGGAGATTTTTTCTTAGGGAATTGGTTAATAGCTTGTTCTATTT
>JAJPUD010035514.1:0-10280 GCA_023553655.1 Myrmecobius fasciatus | reverse complement strand
TTAAATAGTAATGGTGACAGTGGGCAGCCTTGTTTCACTCCTGATCTTATTGGGAATGGTTCTAGTTTGACTCCATTACATATGATGCTTGCTGAAGGTTTTAAGTAGATACTACTTATCATTTTAAGGAAAAGCCCATTTATTCCTATACTCTCCAGTGTTTTTAATAGGAATGGGTGTTGGATTTTATCAAAGGCTTTTTCTGCATCTATGGAGATAATCATATGGTTTTTATTAATTTGGTTATTAATATAATTGATTATGCTAATAGTTTTCCTAATATTGAACCAGCCCTGCATTCCTGGTATAAATCCTACTTGGTCATAATGTATTATCCTGGGGATGACTTTCTGTAATCTTGTTGCTAAAATCTATTTAAAATTTTTGCATCAATATTCATTAGGGAAATGGGTCTATAGTTTTCTTTCTCAATTTTCTCCCTGCCTTGTTTGGCTATCAGCACCATATCTGTGACATAGAAGGAATTTGGTACTAAACCTTCTTTCCCTATTTTTTCAAATAGTTTATATGGTATTGGGATTAATTGTTCTTTGAATGTTTGGTAAAATTCACATGTAAATCCATCTGGCCCTGGAGATTTTTTCTTAGGGAGTTGATGAATAGCTTGTTCTATTTCTTTTTCCAAAATAGGGCTATTTAAATAATTTATTTCCTCTTCTGTTAACCTTGGCAATCTATATTTTTGTAGATATTCCTCCATTTCATTTACATTATCAAATTTATTGGCATAAAGTTGGGCAAAGAAACTCCTAATTATTACTCTAATTTCCTCTTCATTGGAGCAAAGTTCTCCCTTATCATTTCTGAGACTAATAATTTGATTTTCCTCTTTCCTTTTTCTAATCAAATTAACTAAAGGCGTATCTATTTTGTTGGTTTTTTCATAAAACCAAATCTTAGTTTTAGTTATTAATTCAATAGTTTTCTTATTTTCAATTTTATTGATCTCCCCTTTAATTTTCAGAATTTCCAATTTGGTATTTAATTGAGGGTTTTTAATTTGGTCTTTTTCTAGCTTATTTAATTGTAAGCCCAGTTTATTGATCTTCTCTTTCTCTGTTTTATGCAAGTAAGCATCTAGAGATATAAAATTACCCCTTATAACCGCTTTAGCCGTGTCCCACAAATTTTGGTATGTTGTCTCATTATTGTCATTCTCCTGGATGAAATTTTCGATTGTGTCTATAATTTGCTCTTTCACCCATTCATTCTTCAGGATTAGATTATTAGATAGATTGATTTCCAATTAACTTTTGGTATATTTTCTCCCGGCCTTATATTGCATATGACTTTTATTGCATCATGATCTGAGAAGGATGCCTTTACTATTTCTGCTTTTCTGCATTTGATTTTGAGGTTTTTATGCCCTAACACATGATCAATTTTTGTATAAGGTCCATGAACCCCTGAGAAAAAAGTATACTCCCTTCTATCACCATTCAATTTCCTCCAGAGATCTATCATACTTAACTTTTCTAGCCTTTTTTTAACCTCCCTAACTTATTTTTTATTTATTTTGTGATTTCATTTATCTAATTCTGAGAGAGCAAGGTTGAGATCCCCCACTAGTATAGTTGTACTGTCTATTTCACCTTGCATCTCTGTTAGTTTCTCCTTTAGGAATCTGGATGCTATACCTCTTGGTGCATATATTTAGTTTTGTTTAGTTTAGTATTGATACCACTTCATTGTCTATGGTACCCTTTAGTAAAATATAGTTGCCTTCCTTATCTCTTTTAATTAGATCTATTTTTGTTTTTACTTGATCTGAGATAAGGATTGCTACCCCTGCCTTTCTTTGTTCACCTGAAGCATAGAAGATTCTGCTCCAGCCCTTTACCTTCACTCTGTATGTATCTCTATGTTTTAGATGTGTTTCTTGTAAACAACATATGGTAGGATTTTGGCTTTTAATCCAGTCTGCTACCCACTTCCATTTTATGGGAGAGTTTATCCCATTCACATTCACAGTTAAAATAACTATATCTGTATTCCCTGCCTTCTTATTTACCCAGAGTTATGATTATCTCTTCCCTTTCTCCTCTCTCCCTTCCCCCCACCACAGTACTTTGTTTTTGATGACCACCTCTCACCAATAGTCCTCCCCCCTTTAGAGTCCCTCCCTCCCCTTTATACCTTTCCCCTAATCCTTCTATTAGTTTATCCCTTTTCTTTTCTCCTTTCCCTCCCACCTTCCCACAAGGAGGGTCAGCCCTTTCTTTGAAGCAAAATGTGTCTGATATCCTCTCTTAGAGTCCAATCTAATGAGAGTGAGGTTTACACAATACTCACCGCCCTCCCTTTTTTCCCTCAATTATATTAGATCTTCTATGTCTCTTTATGATATTTTGCCTTATTTTATCTTTTTTATTTTTACTTTATTTTGCCTCCTTCCCCCCCCCTTTTTTCTTTTTCAGTATGGTATCCCTTCCACCTCTAATTTCTTTTCCATTATTATCAAAGAAAAATAAAATTATACCACCATTCTTTAAGGATACCTATAGTGGGAAGATAGTTCTCAAGAGTTTTCCTTTTTACCTTTTTATGCTTCCCTTGAGTTCTCTATTTGGAGGTCAATTTTTTTGTTCAGATCTGGTCTTTTCATTAGAAATAGGTGAAATTCTCCTGTATCATTGAATGACCATCTTCTTCCCTGGAAGATGATGCTCATTCTAGCTGGATAACTTATTCTTTGCTGTAATCCAAGTTCTTTTGCCTTTCGGAATATCTGATTCCAGGCCCTTCGATCCTTTAATGTGGAAGCTGACAGATCCTGTGTAATTCTAATTACAGTTCCTCGGTATTTGAACTGTTTCTTTCAAGCTGCTTGCAATATCTTTTCCTTGGTGTGATAGTCCTGAAATTTGGCCATGATATTCCTTGGGATTTTAATTTTGGGGTCTCTTTCTGGAGGTGATCGGTGAATTCTTTCAATGCCAATTTTGCCTTCTGATTCTAAAACATCAGGGCAATTTTCTTTCATGATTTCCTGGAAGATAGCATCCAGGTTCTTTTTTTCATTGTGGCTTTCAGGGAGTCCAATAATCCTTAGATTGTCTCTCCTTGATCTGTTTTCCAAGTCAGTTGTTTTTCCCAGTAGATATTTCATATTTTCTTCTATTTTTTCATTTTTTTTGTTTGACTGATTCTTGAAGTCTTATTGAGTCATTTAGTTCTATTTGTTCAATTTTAATTTTTAGAGTATTATTTCCTTCAGTTATCTCTTTTAGCTCCTTTTGTAGCTGGCCAATTGAATTTCTTGATTCAATGCATTCTTTTTCCATTTTGCCAGTTTTGTTTTTCGATGAATTGTCGGCTTTTTCCAATTCACCAATTTTGTTTTTCAGTGAATTGTGTTTTTCCAATTCACCAATTTTATTTTTCAGTCAATTTTTTTCTTTTTCCAATTCACTAATTTTGTTTTTTCAGTGAATTGTTTTCTTTTTCCAATTCACCAGTCCTATTTTCCAGTTTTTGATATTTCTGTTGCACTAATCTCAATTTATTTCCCCATTCTTCCTCTAGCTCTCTTTTGAGATTCTTAATGCAATCTTCCAGGTAAGCCTTCTGGAAGGGAGACCAACTTAAGTCCACCTTTGTGGCTTCATCTGGGATTGTTTTCATAATCTCAGAATCTGGGGACTGTTCTATTTTTTCTCCGTAAAAGCTGTCTATGGTGAGAGCTCTCTTCTGCTTCTGCTCATGATTAAAAGTTGGGGTATCGGTCACCAGCAGAGAAAACTGCAACAATTTGTATGTGCTCTGGGGCAGTTTGTCGACTTGACTTCCGGTGTGAGGCTGGTCGGGCTAGATTCGCACTATGACCACGTTTTCAGCTGCTCTCGATCCACCCTTTACCAAAGGCAGATCTGCCAAAGCACCTGCCCACAAGCAGAGCAAAGTGGCCCAGGTGTCTCCCAGGGGCTTCCTGGGTGCCTAAAATCCACCCCTCTATTGCAGCCCTGACTCCCGCCCAGGCTGGCGTCTGTCTGATCTCGACCAGCGGCCGATTTCCCCTGAGGCTAACCTTCTCTGGAGTTCTTTCAAAGTAGATTTTTGATAGAAGTGTGTTGTAGTCCAAGTGTTTGGTGGAGCCCTCACTCCAAAACCAGTTCAGAGGCTCACTTTGTCTGTGTCTGAGGGAAGGTCTCAGGACTTCACAGAGAACGCTGTCTGCAGTTCGCCATCTTGCTATAGTTTTTTTTTTTTAAATGGAAATTTATTGTTATATATTTTTAATCCTCCTTGATGTTCTGCTAGGCACATGACAATGTTTTGTTTTTTATTTACCTTTTCTGTCTTTTTTTTCTAGTCTGATTTTTCTTATTTTGTTTTAAGTTCAATAGAAAAACAAACAAACCAACCAACAAACAAACAACAACAACAACAACAACAACAAAAACAATTGTTATCCGGAGAGCAATTTGGAACTATGCCAAAAGGGCTCCCCAACTATGCATACCCTTTGACCCAGCATGTTGATGCTGGGTCTATACCCAGAGAGATCATAAAAAGGGAAAGGGATGCACTCACACGTGTAAAAATGTTTGTAGAAGTTCTTTTTGTGGTGGTAAGGAACTGGAAATTGGGTGGATGACCATCAATTGAAGAATGACTGAATAAGTTATGGTATATGAATGTCTAGAATATTTTTGTTTTATAAGAAACTATCAGCAGGATGATTTCAAAGAGGTCTTTAGAGACTTACATGAATTGAAAAGAACACTGGACACAGCAACAAGAAATTATGTGAAGATCAACTCTGATGTACATGACTTTTCATTGATGAAGTCATTCAGGTCACTTCCACTAGATGGATGGAGATAGCCATCGCATCCAGAGAGAGGACTATGGGAATTGAATATATCTCGCAACATAGTATTTTCACCTTTTTTTTGTTGTTTACTTACCTTTTTTCTTTCTCATTTTTTTTCCTTCTTGATCCGTTTTTTCCTGTGCAGCGTGATAAATGTGGAAATATGTATAGAGGAATTGCACATATTTAACATGTATTGGATTTCTTGCTGACTAGGGGAGGGCGTGAGGAGAATGAAAAAAAAAAAACATGGAACACAAGGTTTTCCAAGGTTAAATGTTGAAAATTATCTTTGCATATATTTTGAAAATAAAAAGCTAATATCAAAAAAAGAATGTGAGATCATTTGAGAATAAGAAAACTGCAAGCATTCTGTTGTTCTTTGAAGGTGGAATTTTCAGTGAATATATGTATCCATAGTAGATTTGCTTTCTTTTTTTCAAATATAACCTCTAAAATTTTTTTTCAATCCTGTCTCTATGTTAAAGAAATCAAGATGTCAGAGATTTTTGTTATGAGAAGCAATCAGTTTCTCTTATCCTGATGAAATTTGTAGATGATGAAAGCTGATTTATGAAAAAGATTAAAACCCAATTGACAAATCGTTAAAGGATATGAACAATTTTCAGATGAAGAAATTAAAGCCATCTATACTCATATGAAAAAAAATGCTCTAACTTACTCCTGACTAGAGGCATTTAATTACAACAATTCTGAAGTACCATCTCACACCTTTCAAATTGCCTAAAATTAGGAAAAGGTAATAACAAATGTTGAAGGGGAGATGGGAAAACTGGAACACTAATGCATTTTTGGTGGAGTAGGGAATGATTCAACCATTCTGGAGAGCAATTTGGAATTATGTCCAAAGGGCATAACTTTTGACCCAGCAGTGCCATTACTGGGTCTGTATTCTAAGGAAATCATAAAGGAGGCAAGGGACCCACATATACAAAATGTTTGTAGCAGCTCTTTTTGTGGTGGCAAAGAATTAGAAAAGGAGTGGATGCCCATTAATTGGGGAATGATTGAACAAGCTGTGGTACATGAAGATAATGAAATATTATTGTTCTCTAAAAATGATGAACAAAGTGATTTTAGAAAGGCCTGGAAAGATTTACATGTACTGATGCTGAGTGAAGTGAGCAGAACCAGGAGATCATTATACACAGCAACAACAAGACTATAAGATGATCAATACTGATGGACATGGTTCTTTTCAACAATGAGATGATTTAGGCCAGTTCCAATGGTCTTGTGATAGAGAGAACCATTTGCACTCAGAGAGAGGATGTTGGGGACTGAGTGTGTTTCACATCATAGAATTCTCACTCTTTTTGTTGCTATTTGTTTTCCTTTTATTTTCTTTCTCATGTTTTTTTTTTCCTTTTTGATCTGATTTTTCTTGTACAAGATGATAATTGTAGAAATATGTATAGAAGAATTGTACCTGTTTAACATATATTAGATTACTTGCCACCTAGGAGAGGGGATGAGGGAAAGGAAGGGAAAAATTTGTAACACAAGGTTTTTCAAGGGTGAATGTTGAAAATTATCCATGCATATATTTTGAAAATAAAAAAGCTTTAATAAAAAATAGAAAATGAGGTTAGTTTGCTTGACAATGATAAGAAAATTGTTAGTCTGGGAGGGTTAAGGGGCTGAGACAATGACTTTTTTGGAAACTTTAAGTAAGTAAGAATTCCATATTTTAAGTATGGAATTCTAGTAGAATTCCAGTCCACTGTTTAACTACTTAAGTGGTGTAGGTGGAGATGAATCTCTGAGAACATTGACAGGACATTATCAGAGTCACATTCCTCAATACTTCATTAAAATAAATTTCCAGTTTGAAATTGTCCAAAAGACATTTGGATTTTTGGGACTGGAGCTTAGGAGATAGATGCAATCTACATATGTTTAAGTGAGAGTAATTAGAGATGACAATATAAACCATAGTACCTGATCAGATCAATGAGATAATATAGAGGGTGAAAAAAAGATGGACCATATCAGAGACTTTGATGAGGTCTATGGTAAATAAAAATGACATGAAAAAAGATAAAGCAAAAGAGAGTGAGAAAGGGAACAGTCAAATGAGAATAATGAAAACTGGGGAAAATGGTGCCATAAAAACCTAAAGAAGAGAGAATTTGCAGAACGAAATAGTGAAGTAATGTTAAAGTTTACTGAGAAGAGAAGAAAAATGAATATTGAGAAAATCCCATTAGATTTGACAATTACCATTGATATTTTTGTGAAGCAGATTTATTTGGATTCTGAGGGCAGAAACTAGATTTATACAAAGTTTAGAAATGAAAAAATAGAGGTGACTTTTTTGAGAAGTTTATTTGAGAAGACAATCCCTATCAGGGATGGTGAATCATATGAGGGTTTTATTTTTTCCATTTTTGTTTGTTTTAAGATGAAAGAGACATGGGTGTGTTTGTAAATATCAGAGGAGCCAGTAGATAAGTAAAGAATGACAGAGAGGGAAACTCTTAAAGAAAATGGGAGTGAGAAAAAATGATTTGTTTTCTTATTACTAATTTTATATAAGGGATCCAAAGAGGTTTTTTTTTATTTCCTTGTGAAGGATAGAGCTGACAAGGAGACATTCTCTTCAATATTGGGCTAGATTTCACTCAACTTGAAGAGCTTGATTTTGATTCAAGGCTAAAGAAAACCTAATCTAGGTGAATTGCAGTCCACTGTTTAACTACTTAAGTAGTCTAGGTGGAGATGAATCTCTGAGAATACTTACAGGACATTATCAGAGTCACATAAGCTCACCTCTCATTATAATATTCATTTTTTCATTGTTACCCAGTCAAAATTGATTTCCACCCACCATGAACAATCCTTTTACCAAAGTTATTTAACCATTCCACTTCCTTCAATATTTATTTTTGGTTTCTGAGGGAATCATTGATTTCATAATATTGATTGTTTTATCATCACAATTAATAAGTTAAATGCTCAAAAAGTTATCAAACTGTACATACCGTTTCACCCAGCAGTGTGTCTATTGGGTGTATATCCCAAAGAGATCTTAAAGGAAGGAAAAGAACCCACATGTGGAAAAATGTTTGTGGCAGCCCTCTTTGTAGTGGCAAGAAACTGGAAACTGAATGGATGCCCATCAATTGGAGAGTGGCTGAATAAATTATGGTACATGAATGCCATGGAATATTATTGTTCTATAAGAAACAACCAGCAGGATGATTTCAGAGAGGCCTGGAGAGACTTGCATGAACTGATGCTGAGTGAAATGAGCAGAACCAGGAGATCATTATACACAGCAACAAGACTATAAGATGATCAATTCTGAGGACGTGACTCTCTTCAACAATAAGATGATTTAAACCAGTTCCAGTTCTTCAGTGATGAAGAAAGCCATATACACCCAAAGAGAGGCCTATGGGATCTGTGGGACCACAACATAGCATTTTCACACTTTCTATTGATGTTTTCTCGCATTATATTTTCCTTCTCAGATTTTTTTTTCTTATAGATCCAATTTTCTTGGATCTATGAGATCCAAGATAACTGTATAAATATGTATATACATAAAAATAAAGTTAATTAAATCTTTTAAAACAATTAATAAGTTAATTATTAACTACCTAGAAACTATGTCTCTCAGACTTTTCCTTTGTCTCATGAGGAAATAAAATCAAAATTACATGTAATATGATTTAACTTAGCAAGAAGAGTTTCATGGGAAACAAATGTCAAATAGGAGATAGTGGAGGAAGATATCTGAGTGACATGAGGGGAGGAGTAAGATAGAAGAATGGAGACTTGGTGAAAAGCTTCATTAATTTTCGTGAAGCATGAGGCAAGATCCTCAGCTGAGAGAGTGGGGAAGGGGTATCTTGGATAATTTGAGGAGGCGTGAAAAAATTTGGAATAGTTGCTTAGTAAGTACATTAGTTAATATATCAGAAAAGTATGATATATTTGTCATGGATCAAATAAGAATGGTTTTATGATTTTATATTGCTATATTCAATAACGTGAATAGGAGGCAAAGAGGCACATGGGAGTTGCCACCAAGGATAGGGTTTGTCATATTAGGTTCCGTGTGTCCAGATATTTTGCAATCTGCTTGTTTCCCAGAATAGGCTGTGTCCTAAACTTGACATAACAATAGCCTTTGTGCTCTGACAAAGTGATGCTTTGAACAACATCAGGTGTTCACTGAGAGATTTGTTAGAGATTCCCCTATTTACCAGGGACCTGAAAGCCATCTGCCACATCTCTTGACATGCTCACAATCCCGGTTTCTTGCACTACACTCCTGATCCCTTCATGCTAATTCTGGTTCTGTACCCTGCTGAATGACTTAAGACACTTAACCTAAAGACTGTTCCCACAGGATTCAGGAATGCCTGCCTTGTCCAAGCATGAGCCTGCTCTGTGGGAACTGCTACTCAAGAACTAAGAATAATTGTGTCATAGTCCAGTCAGCTTTTTTTTTTTTTTTTTTATATAAGAGCCCTGTCTTTGGCTCAACATGTTAAACTTCCTTTCTCAGGAGGAGGGGTTTCTGCTTGCAAGAATATTCCTTACTCTGAAATTAATTAAACTTCTATTTGATCCCTGACTCTCCTGTCTCTACCCTTCTCTGTCAAACTCCATCACTCACATTTAAAGGTCCATTGTGATCTGATTGTCATTAATTGGTATCAGAAGTGGGATTTGATATAGAATTGGGTCACTGAACTCTCTGGTTTGATTGGGACTGTACTAATTGCCACTAATGATTTATTTCCTCAGAATTCAATTCTCCCTCCCTCCACTCTTAATGTCTTTGGCTCTATCCTTGTTCCTTCTCCAATTTCCTAGGCTTCCACTTTGATTGAGCTTGTTGTTTGCGGGGAAAACTCTAAGGCATGTCCCATGATTTGGTTGTCCCAGGTCCTCTGTGAAGGATACACTCTCTGAGCTGTACACTTCTTATATTTGGCCTCTCTGCACCCCTCCATGAATTTGGCTCTTCTCTGAATAACCCTATAAAACTACATCTGCATGTTTAATGCCACAGTAGCTCGTGTGCCTCTGCTAAATCAGATCAGATCTGTTTGTTTTGTCTTTTCATTTTGTCCGTATTTGTGTCTGTGTTTATAAACTATCCGTGTCACGTTTGTACTGCGAGCTAGATTCTGTGAGCTTGAAAAATTAACAAGAAAAAAAAATCCTCTGAGGATTGTAACCAGAGAGTTTAAAAAAGGGGAAAGATTAATGAACTTTTATACTTGAGGGAGAAATTACACAAAGCAAGATCAACTCTCTCATTAGACTGTTTAATTTTTTTTACAAGGGAAATTAAGTGATAAGAAGAAGAAAAAATTGAGAGAGGAAAAAAACTATCAGAACATTTATTCTTCTCATTTTAACATTGGCCAAGTTGGAATTACATAAATAAAGTCAGACAATC
>JAJPUD010035513.1:0-10281 GCA_023553655.1 Myrmecobius fasciatus | reverse complement strand
TCCAGGAGAATGACAATAAGGAGACAACATACCAAAATTTGTGGGATTCGGCAGAAGCGGTTTTAACGGGCAATTTTATATCTCTAGATGCTTACTTGCATAAAATAGAGAAAGAAAAGATCAATGAATTGGGCTTATTATTAAAAAAAAAACTAGAAAAAGAACAAATTAAAAACCCTCAATTAAATACCAAATTGGAAATTCTAAAAGTAAAAGGAGAAATTAATAAAATCGAAAATAAGAAAACTATTGAGTTAATAAATAAAACTAAGAGTTGGTTCTATGAAAAAACTAACAAAATAGATAAGCCTTTAGTTAATTTGATAAGAAAAAGGAAAGAGGAAAATCAAATTGTTAGTCTCAAGAATGATAAGGGAGAACTTTCCTCCAATGAAGAGGAAATTAGAGCAATAATTAGGAGTTACTTTGCCCAACTTTATGCCAGTAAGTTTGAAAATCTGAATGAAATGGAGGAATATCTACAAAAATATAGATTGCCGAGGTTAACAGAAGAGGATATAAATTATTTAAATAGTCCCATATTAGAAAAAGAAATAGAACAAGCCATTAACCAACTCCCTAAGAAAAAATCTCCAGGGCCAGATGGATTTACATGTGAATTCTATGAAACATTCAAAGAACAATTAATTCCAATACTACGCAAACTATTTGAGAAATTAGGGAGAGAAGGTATACTGCCAGAATCCTTCTATGAGACCGATATGGTGCTGATAGCTAAACCAGGTAGGGTAAAAACAGAGAAAGAAAACTATAGACCAATTTCCCTAATGAATATTGATGCAAAAATTTTAAATAAGATTTTAGCAATGAGATTACAGAAAGTCATCCCCAGGATAGTACACTATGACCAAGTAGGATTTATACCAGGGATGCAGGGCTGGTTCAATATTAGGAAAACTATCAGCATAATTAATTATATTAATATCAAACTAACAAAAACCATACGATTATCTCAATAGATGCAGAAAAAGCCTTTGACAAAATCCAACATCATTTCCTATTAAAAACACTAGAGAGTATAGGAATAAATGGGCTTTTCCTTGAAATGATCAGTAGCATCTATTTAAAACCATCAGCAAGCATCATATGTAATGGAGACAAACTAAAACCAATCCCAATAAGATCAGGAGTGAAACAAGGCTGCCCACTGTCACCATTACTATTTAATATTGTATTAGAAATGTTAGCTTTAGCAATAAGAGAAGAAAAAGAGATAAAAGGAATCAGAGTAGGTAATGAAGAAACCAAATTATCACTCTTTGCAGATGACATGATGGTATACTTAGAGAACCCTAGAGATTCAACTAAAAAACTACTAGAAACAATTCACAACTTTGGCAAAGTTGCAGGATTCAAAATTAATCCACATAAATCATCAGCATTTTTATATATTACCAACAAAGTTCAGCAGCAGGAGATACAAAAAGAAATTCCATTCCAAATAGCAGATGATAGGATAAAATATTTGGGAATCTATCTGCCAAGGAAAAGTCAGAAACTATACGAACTAAACTACAAAACACTTTCCACACAAATAAAATCAGACCTAATCAATTGGAAAAATATTAAGTGCTCATGGGTAGGCAGAGCAAACATAATAAAAATGACAATACTACCCAAACTAATCTACTTATTTAGTGCCATACCAATCAAACTCCCAAGAAATTATTTTACAGATCTAGAAAAAATAGTAGCAAAGTTCATTTGGAAGAACAAAAGGTCAAGGATTTCAAGGGCATTAATGAAAAAAAAGGCAGATGAAGGTGGCCTTGCTGTACCAGATCTAAAACTATATTATAAAGCAGCGGTCATCAAAACCGTTTGGTACTGGATAAGAAATAGAGCAGTGGATCAGTGGCACAGGATAGGTTATCAGGACAACCTAGGCATTAACCTTAACAATCTAGTGTTCGATAAACCCAAAGACCACAGTTTTTGGGATAAATGCTCTCTATTTGGCAAAAACTGCTGGGAAAATTGGAAACTAGTGTGGAAGAAATTAGGGCTTGACCCATACCTAACACCACATACCAAGATAAGATCTAAATGGGTTCATGATCTAGATATAAAGAGGGACTTTGTAAGCAAGTTAGAGGAACGTAATATAGTTTATCTCTCAGACCTGTGGAGGTGGAACAAATTTATGTCCAAAGAAGACCTGGAACTCCTAATTGAACACCAGATGGATAATTTTGACTATATTAAGTTAAAAAGTTTCTGTACAAACAAAACAAATGCAGACAAGATTAGGAGGGAAGCATCTAATTGGGAAATCATCTTTACATTTAATGGTTCTGATAAAGGCCTCATTTCTAAAATATATAGAGAATTGTCTCATATATATAAGAATTCAAGCCACTCTTCAATAGATAAATGGTCAAGGGATATGAACAGACAATTTTCAGATGATGAAATTAAAACCATCTCTAGTCATATGAAAAATTGCTCCAAATCACTATTGATCAGAGAAATGCAAATTAAGACAACTCTGAGATACCACTACACACCTGTCAGATTGGCTAAAATGACAGGAAAAGATAACGATGAATGTTGGAGGGGATGTGGGAAAACTGGGACACTAATACATTGTTGGTGGAACTGTGAACGGATCCAACCATTCTGGAGAGCAATTTGGAGCTATGCTCAAAAAGTTGTCAAACTGTGCATACCCTTTGACCCAGCAGTGTTTCTAGTGGGCCTATATCCCAAAGAGATCTTAGAGGAGGGAAAGGGACCCACATGTGCAAGAATGTTTGTGGCAGCCCTTTTTGTAGTGGCTAGAAACTGGAAACTGAAGGGATGCCCATCAATTGGAGAGTGGCTGAATAAATTATGGTATATGAATGTTATGGAATATTATTGTTCTGTAAGAAACGACCAGCAGGACGATTTCAGAGAGGCCTGGAGAGACTTGCATGAACTTATGCTGAGTGAAACGAGCAGAACCAGGAGATCATCATGCACAGCAACGACAGTATTACATGATGATCAATTCTAATGGACATGGCTCTCTGCAAAAAAGAATTGTCTCAAACCAGTTCCAGTTGTTCACTGAAGAAAACCATATACACTCAGAAAGAGGGACATGAAATATGGACCACAACGTAACATTTTCATGATCTCTATTGACATTTGCTTGCATTGTGTTGCCTTTCTCTGATTCTTTTTTTTTTCTTGTAGATAGGATTTTTCTTGCATAACTTCTCAAGCATTTCAACATTATTAACATGTAGTGGACTTCCTGCCATCTGGGGGAGGAGAGGGGACTGGGGGTAAAATTTGTATTGGAAAGCTTTGTAAAGATCAAGGTTGGGGAACTACCCATACATATGTTATACAAATAAAAAGCTTAAATAAATAAATAAATAAATAAAAATAAAATAAAAAAAAAAGAATTGATCTTGATAAAATATTACTCTTGACATGTACAATGATCTCTTGGTTCTGCTCATTTCACTTAGCATCAGTTCATGCAAGTCTCTACAGGCCTCTCTGAAATTATCCTTATCATTTCTTATAGGACAATAACATTCCATAGTATTCATATACTATAACTTATTCAACCATTCTCAAACTGGTGGGCATCCACTCACTTTCCAGTTTTTTGCCACTACAAAAGGGCTGCCATGAACATTTTTCCACATGTGGGTCCTTTTCCCTCCTTTAAGATCTCTTTGGCATATAAGCCCAGTAGAAACATTGTGGGGTCAAAGGATATGGGTTGATAACTCTTTTGGGCATAGTTTCAAATGATGCAAACATCTTAAATAAAATATTAGAAAGAGATTGAAGCAACTTATCACCAGGATAATACACTACGACCAAGTAGGATTTATAGCAGGAATACAGGACTGTTTCAATATTAGGAAAACTATTAGCATAATAGACTATATCAACAAACAAATTTGCATAAATCATGTTTATCTCAATAGATGCAGAAAAAAACATTTGACAAAACCCAACCTCTATTCCTATTAAAAACACTAGAGAGCATATGCATAAATGGAGTTTTTTTTGTTTTTTTAATGATCAGTAGCCTCTACCTAAAACCACCAGAAAGCATCTTATGTAACAGGGATAAACTAAAACCATTCCCAGTAAGATCAGGCATGAAACAAGGTTGCCCACTATCACCATTACTATTCAATATTGTATTAGAAATATTAGCTTTAGCAATAAGAGAAGAAAAAGAAATAAAAGGAATTAATAAGTAATTAAAGGAATTAGCAGGTAATGAGCAAAACCAAATTATCATTCTTTGCAGATGATATGATGGTATACTTAGAGGATCAACTAAAAAACTACTAGAAACAATTAGCAAGTAGCAAAATTGCAGAATACAAAATAATCCACATAAATCATTATCATTTCTATATGTAACCAACAAAATCTAGCAGCAAGAGGTAGAAAGGGAAATTTTATTTGAAGATAATATAAATTATTTTAAAGCCATTTCTATTCATAAGAAAAAATATTCTAAATCACTATTGATTGGAGAAAAGGAAATTAAAACAACTCTGAGGTACCACTACACATTTCTCAGATTGGCTAAGACTTACCCAGGAACTATATAAACACAATTACAAAATAATTTCCAGACAAATAAAGTTATATCTAAACAACTGAAGAATATCAAGTGCTCATGATGGCTAGCCTGAACTAATATAATAAAAATGGCAATTCTATCTAATTTAATCTACTTCTTCAATGCCATACCAATCAAACTGCCAAAAAATTACTTTATAGAACTAGAAAAATAATAACAAAATTCATTTGGAAGAACAAAAGGTCAAGAATTTCAAGGGAATTAATGAAAAATGCAAATGAAGGTAGCCTTGTTGTACAAGACTTAAATTATATTATAAAGCAGCAGGCATCAAAACCATTTGGTACTAGCTAAAAAATAGAGTAGTTGATCAGTGGAATATGTAAGGTTCACAAAACACAATAGTCAATGATTATAGTAATCTAATGTTTGATAAATTCAAAGTCTCCAGCTTGTGGGATAAGAAATGACTATTTGACAAAAATTGCTGGAAAAAATGGAAAATGGTATGGCAGGAACAAGGCATTGACTCACATCTAACACCCTACATGAAGATAAGGTCAAACTGGGTTCATGATTTAGACATAAAGGATGATATTATAAACAAAGTAGGAGAACAAGATATAGTCTATCTTTCAGATTTGTGGAGAAGAAAGGAATTTGTGGCCAAAAAATAACTAGAGAACATTATGAAATGCAAAATGGATAATTTTGATTGTATTGGATTTAAAAGTTTTTGAATAAACAAAACCAATGCAGCAAAGATTATTGGAAGAGAAGCAGAAAACTGGGGCAGGGGAAGATTTACCTCTAAGGGTTCTGAGAAAAGCTTCGTTTTTAAAATATATAGAGAATTTACTCAATTTTATAATAAATCAAGCCGTTGTACAATTCATAAATGGCCAAAGGCTATGAATAGACAATATTCAGATGAAGAAATCAAAGCAATTTCTAGTCATATGAAAAAATACTCTAAATCACTATTGATCATGCAAATTAAGACAAGTCAAGTACCACTACACACCTCTCAAATTGGCTAAAATGATAGGAAAAATAATGATAAATGTTGAAGGGGATACGGGAAAACTAGGACAACAATACATTGTTAGTGGAGTTGTGGATTGATCCAACCATTTCTGGAGTGCAATTTGGACCTATAACCAAAGGGCAATCCAATTGTGCACTCCTTTTGATCGAGCAGTATCTCTAATGCGTCTGAATCCAAAAGACACCATAAAAAAGAGAAAAAAGACCCACATGTGCAAAAATGTTTGTAGCATCCCTTTTTGAAGTGACAGGAAATCAAAAACTGAGTGGATGCTCATCAATTGGGGAATGGCTGAACAAGGTATGGCATATGAATATAATGGAATGTATTGTTATATAAGAAATGATCAGCAAAATTCTCTCAGAAAAATCTGGTGAAACTTTCATGAGTTGATGCTAAATAAGGTGAACAGAATCAAGAGAACCTTGTACACAACCAACACCATGATTATATGATGATCAACTCTGATAGAATTGGCTCTTTTCAACAATGAGGTGATTCAGGCAAGTTCCAATAGATCTGTGATGGAGAGAGTCATCTGCATCCAGAAAGAAGACTGTGAGTGCTGAATGTAGATCACAACCTAATACTTTCATCTTTTTTGTTGTTGTTTGCTTGTTTTTTTCTTTCTCATTTTTTTCCTTTTTGGTCTGATTTTTCTTATACATGATAAATGTGGAAATATGTATAGAAAAATTGTACATGTTTAACATATATTGGATTACTTGGTGTCTAAGGGAGATGGGTGAGTCAGGGAGGGAGAAAAATTTGAAATACAAGTTTTTGCAAGAGTGAATGTTGAAAACTATCTTTGCATGTATTTTGAAAATAAAAAAAAACTATTATTAAAAAATTTAAATGTTGTGTCTAATGTGAAAAATAAAATTTCATTAGAATAAAATAAATTAAGAGGCTGTCTACAATAGGTTCTTCCATGTTCTATCCTATCATTCATTCTCCTTAATCTCTTATAATCTGACTTCTGACCTTATCATTTCACCAAAACTGTTCTCTTCAAAGTAAGTAATGATCTCCTAGTTGCCAAATCCAATGGCCTTTTCTCTAACCTTTTTTCTCCTTGACCTCTCTGTTAACTGTTGATCACTTTTTCCTCCTTAATATATTTTCTCTCTAATTTCTCAGGAAACCACTGACTCCTGCTTTTCCTCTTACTTAACTAACTGCTCCTCTTTATCTGAATCCTTTGCTGGATCCTTTCTCCAAACCACACCTTCTAAATTTAGGGGTCTAGGTATCCCTCAAGGTTCTGTCCTAGACCTTCTCTTCTTCCTCTATATTACTTCCCTTGATTATCTAATCTGTTTCTGTGGACTAAATTACCATATCTGATTCTGATGATTCTCATTCTGATAATTCTCAAATCAATTTTTTCTTCCCCAATCACTCTGCTGACCTCAATCTCATATGTCTAATTGCCTTTCAGATATCTCAAACTGGATGTTTAATGGACATCTGAAACTCAATTTGTCTAAAACAGAACTCGTCATCTTTTGCACTAAATTCTCACCAACTCTTAATTTTTCCTATTACTATTCAGAATAATACCATTCTTCCAGTCTTCTATGAACACATTATTATTAGATAGTTCCTTGAGCTCAGCACTATCTTTTCCCCTCCTTATGTTCTCAAGGCTTAGAACAGTGCCTGACACAAAGTAGGTACTCAATAAATTTTTACTAATTGATTGATTGAACTACATCATATTTTCTCTCCTCTCCTTCCCTCTTCTTTTTCTGTTCCATATTGTTTTTATACAACTGAAACTTTCCCAAAAGTACCCAAACAAATGCTGCAAAACATATTTCTCAAAAAAACCCCATTTTTCTAAAAACCCAGTAGCAATTTAGTGTATGTCACACTCCACTTTTGTAGTTACCAGACTTTTGATAAGAGGGTTATACTTTAACTTTGATAATAAGGTATTAACATTATTGCATTTTGACTTAAGTTATGTAAGCTTAAGCTTTAGGCCAGATATTGTATTGCATGCTCTTTAATGTATCCTGACACACAATTTGATCACTGATACAATTGTATCTGTGTAATACAAAGATATGTTGTAACAAATTTTTGCTCCATTAATTTTTGTTTGTTTTGTAAACCATTGAGTCAATGTTACTATTATCCATGCACTCATTTCCCTCAAAAAAGTAATTATATTTATTTTTAAGTTATAAGTTGTATAAAACGGGGGGATGCTACATAGTAGCTCATAACAGTAATTTTGTAATATTGGTAAAATGCAAAATTAAACTAAGCTTCCTAACAAATGACCTTGCCACTCCTTTCAAGGTGACTACTGATTCTAAATAGTGAGAAACACACACATGAGACATGTTGATACAAGATTTAAGTGTTTTTTAAAGTTTAAACATTATTTACATATGTATTATGAATCAGTTTGTGCTTGAAGTTGAAACAGTTACTGATGGTATTTGATAAATCTGACAAATTTTCCCATTGGTATCAGCTGTTTGCTGGCCTGAATTCCATTGTAAACTGGATTAAAAATAACAATGATTACTTGAAATAAATTATCCCATTTTAGCCCCCAAACATACTCCAAGTTTGTACCTGGATGTGATCACTCGTAACACAGAAAAGAACTCATTTTTTAATTAGGAAGGTCTCTTTGGGGGGTATCATCTGAATTGGATTATAGGACATGTCAAAAACAATATCTGCTTCAAATCAGCCTGGCTCCACTGGCACTGAGACTCTGGGGCTCCATATCTGGTTCACTGCTTTTATCACTCTACATAATAACATTGAGAGATAGTATTTCTCAGTAGAGCTTTTGTTACCACTGCTACATCAATCATTCTCAAGTTTCCAGTTCAGTTACTCAAGATCCTCTGGGCTTATTGTTAATCTTCATTAATGTATCACTGACATTCATAACCAATTTACATTGGCTTTTGAGTAAGTCAAGGCTGTCAATGGAGGACATTTTGATTTTTTAACTGTCATTGGTTTAATTTCCAAACAAACTTTTCATCATTCAGTCACATTTACAATCACTGTCACCAGGATCTTTTTTGTTGGCACATTTTAAAGATGTTTTCCTTCCAGAAATTTATGTTGAGTCCAAGTAGGCAATTTGAATGTACTGATAGAAAATTTTTTTTCCTCATCTTTATTGAATGAACTTTCTTTAATAGGCAGCAGTCTAATCAGTATGTCATTAATAGGATATTCTGAAACTAAATGAGGTCTAATCTATGACATTGAGCCAAGTATATATTTTAATTTTTCCTCTGAGCACTCACAAATTAGAGTTTATTTAATTGTCTTTATTTTCCCCAAATTTAATATAGTATCTGGCACAATGCTGACACATGATACTTATTAATTGAAACTCCATTGCCTCTCAGTTTTTTTTTTTAAGATCAAATACAAAGTCTTCTCTCTACTTGGTACTTTAAATACTTACAATATATCTCATTCCTGTCTTTCAAGTCTTTCAGTTTCTGATAAAGCTATTACAATACGGCTAGACTGTGCTGAAGGCTATTCCTTGTATAGAATACTCCTGTCAAGGGGGCTTCTCTCTGGTTGACTGTAAACTTGTAAGATATTTCCCTCCTCATATCTGACTCCATGACTTCATTCAAGAAGCAGCTCAAATTCTACCTTCTACAGGAATCTTAAACATTTCTTCTTAACTGCTATTTCCTTCCCTATAATATTATCATTGATTTATTCTCTATGTATCAAGGTAGAGCCAAAGTAGCAGAGTAAAATCAAGAAGCTGCTAGAGCTCTCCCATTTTCCCTAGAAAACTTCATCAAACAGGCTGTTTCCTGAACAGAGCAGACAAAGCTACTAAGGTTATTGGGCAGACCAAAACACAATCTCAGATGAGGACAGAATGCTCAAAGAAGAAATCTCCAAGAGTGGAATTATTTGGTCTCATGCCCAAAGAGGCTTCTTGAAAATGATCATAAAAGACTTCAAAAGGAGGGGAAGGTGGAGGAACAGGGGTAGAGCCAATATAGTGGAGAGTTAACATGATTTTCTGTGACTTTCTCTGACCTTGTTTCAATCCAACAGCAGATGTGGTTTTGGAGTGACAGAACCCACAAATATTTGTAGTATAACACATTTCCAGAAGAAGATACTGTGGAAAAACTTCGGGAAAGGTCTCTTTGAATCAGGCAGGGGAAAAGGCTGCTGAGCCCAAACCGCAACATGTAGACTTGGTGGCAGGAAGCTGGGCAGGGAGCCAGGGTGCTGCTGTGTCTGCACACTGGGGAATCTACTGTGCTCTTAGGCTAGTCTTTCCTGGTTGCAAATGGGTGGTTTAGCACATTTGCTGCAAGACATTCAAAAGACAATACAAAAAAAAAAATTGAGAGCCTGTGGAGTCAGTAAGAGTGAGGAACCTGTCATACCTACCCAGCCCTGGAAGCCAGTCAGCAGAACTGACCGAGGGCAAACTAAAGCAAGTTTTGCCCATTTGCCTTAAGAGCAGACCTTAAACTTTTAAAAAATGAGAAAAAAAGTAAAAAGAACTCTGACCATAGACAACTTTTGTGTTGAGAGAGAACACTTTAATCCTGAGGATACTAAAGGCAAGCCAACTCCAGGTTAAGCCAGAAAGGTTGATATTAGTTGGTCCCCATTTCACAAGACTCTCTTGGAA
>JAJPUD010035512.1:0-10281 GCA_023553655.1 Myrmecobius fasciatus | reverse complement strand
TCGTCCTGCTGGTTGTTTCTTACAGAGCAATAATATTCTATAACATTCATATACCATAATTTATTCAGCCACTCTCCAATTGATGGGCATCCATTCAGTTTCCAGTTTCTAGCCACTACAAAAAGGGCTGCCACAAACATTCTTGCACATGTGGGTCCCTTTCCCTCCTCTTTGGGATATCCCTCTATATCTTTGGGATATAGGCCCAGTAGAAACAATGCTGGGTCAAAGGGTATGCACAGTTTGATAACTTTTTGAGCATAGCTCCAAATTGCTCTCCAGAATGGTTGGATCCGTTCACAGTTCCACCAACAATGTATTAGTGTCCCAGTTTTCCCACATCCCCTCCAACATTCATCGTTATCTTTTCCTGTCATTTTAGCCAATCTGACAGGTGTGTAGTGGTACCTCAGAGTTGTCTTAATTTGCATTTCTCTGATCAATAGTGATTTGGAGCAACTTTTCATATGACTAGAGATGGTTTTAATTTCATCATCTGAAAATTGTCTGTTCATATTCCTTGACCACTTATCTATTGAAGGGTGGCATGAATTCTTATACATATGGGACAATTCTCTATATATTTTAAAAATGAGGCCTTTATCAGAACCATTAAATGTAAAAAATGATTTCCCAATTTGATGCTTCCCTCCTAATCTTGTCTTCATTAATTTTATTTGTACAGAAACTTTTTAACTTACTATAATCAAAATTCTCCATCTGGTGTTCAATTAGGAGTTCCAGATCTTCTTTGGACATAAATTTATTCCATCTCCACAGGTCTGAGAGGTAAACTACACTATGTTCCTCTAATTTGCTTACAATATCACTCTTTATATCTAGATCGTGAACCCATTTGGATCTTATCTTGGTATGTGGTGTTAGGTATGGGTCAAGCTCTAATTTCTTCCACACTAGTTTCCAATTTTCCCAGCAGTTTTTGCTGAATAGTGAATACTCATCCCAAAAGCTGGGGTCTTTGGGTTTATCAAATACTAAATTGTTAAAGTTATTGCCTACATTGTTCTGATAACCTATCCTATGCCACTGATCGACTGCTCTATTTTTTAGCTAGTACCAAATGGTTTTGATGATCGCTGCTTTATAATATAGTTTTAGATCTGGTACAGCAAGGCCACCTTCATCTGTCTTTTTTTTCCATTAATCCCCTTGAAATCCTTGACCTTTTGTTCTTCCAAATGAACTTTGCTACTATTTTTTCTAGATCTGTAAAATAATTTCTTGGGAGTTTGATTGGTATGGCACTAAATAAGTAGATTAGTTTGGGTAGTATTGTCATTTTTATTATATTTGTTCTGCCTACCCATGAGCACTTAATGTTTTTCCAATTGATTAGGTCTGATTTTATTTGTGTGGAAAGTGTTTTGTAGTTTAGTTCGTATAGTTTCTGACTTTTCCTTGGCAGATAGATTCCCAAATATTTTATCCTATCATCCATTATTTGGAATGGAATTTCTTTTTGTATTTCTTGCTGCTGGATTTTGTTGGTAATATATAAAAATGCTGATGATTTATGTGGATTAATTTTGAATCCTGCAACTTTGCTAAAGTTGTGAATTGTTTCTAGTAGTTTTTTAGTTGAGTCTCTAGGGTTCTCTAAGTTTACCATCATGTCATCTGCAAAGAGTGATAATTTGGTTTCTTCATTACCTACTCTAATTCCTTTTATCTCTTTTTCTTCTCTTATTGCTAAAGCTAACATTTCTAATACAATATTAAATAGTAATGGTGACAGTGGGCAGCCTTGTATCACTCCTGATCTTATTGGGAATGGTTTTAGTTTGTCTCCATTACATATGATGCTTGCTGATGGTTTTAAATAGATGCTACTAATCATTTTAAGGAAAAGCCCATTTATTCCTATACTCTCCAGTGTTTTTAATAGGAATGGGTGTTGGATTTTATCAAATGCTTTTTCTGCATCTATTGAGATAATCATATGGTTTTTGATAATTTGGTTATTAATATAATTAATTATGCTGATAGTTTTCCTAATATTGAACCAGCCCTGCATCCCTGGTATAAATCCTACTTGGTCATAGTGTACTATCCTGGGGATGACTTTCTGTAATCTCATTGCTAATATCTTATTTAAAATGTTTGCATCAATATTCATTAGGGAAATTGGTCTATAGTTTTCTTTCTCTGTTTTCACCCTACCTGTTTTAGCTATCAGCACCATATCGATCTCATTGAAGGAATTTGGCAGTATACTTTCTGTCCCTATTTTTTCAAACAGTTTATATAGTATTGGAATTAATTGTTCTTTGAATGTTTGGTAGAATTCACATGAAATCCATCTGGCCTTGGAGATTTTTTCTTAGGGAGTTGGTTAATAGCTTGTTCTATTTCTTTTTCTAATATGGGGCTATTTAAATAATTTATATCCTCTTCTGTTAACCTGGGCAATCTATATTTTTGTAGATATTCCTCCATTTCATTTAGATTATCAAACTTACTGGCATAAAGTTGGTAAAGTAACTCCTAATTATTGCTCTAATTTCCTCTTCATTGGAGGAAAGTTCTCCTTTATCATTCTTGAGACTAACAATTTGATTTTCCTCTTTCCTTTTTCTTATCAAATTAACTAAAGGCTTATCTATTTTGTTGGTTTTTTCATAGAACCAACTCTTAGTTTTATTTATTAATTCAATAGTTTTCTTATTTTCAATTTTATTAATTTCTCCTTTTATTTTTAGAATTTCCAGTTTGGTATTTAATTGAGGGTTTTGAATTTGTTCTTTTTCTAGTTTTTTTTTTTAATAATAAACTCAATTCCTTGATGTTTTCTTTCTCTATTTTATGCAAGTAAGCATCTAGACATATAAAATTACCCCTTATAAGCGCTTTGGCTGTATCCCACAAATTTTGGTATGTTTTCTCCTTATTGTCATTCTCCTGGATGAAATTATTGATTGTGTCTATGATTTACTCTTTCACCCATTCATTCTTCAGGATTAGATTATTTAATGTCCAATTAACTTTTGACCTATTTTCTCCTGGCCTTATATTGCATGTGATGTTTTTTGCATCATCATCTGAAAAGGATGCATTTACTATTTCTGCTTTTCTGCATTTGATTTTGAGGTTTTTATGCCCTAACACATGGTCAATTTTTGTATAAGTTCCATGGACTACTGGGAAAAAGTAAACTCCCTACTGTCTCCATTCATTTTTCTCCACAGATCTATCATACCAAACTTTTCTAACAATTGGTTTATCTCCCTAGTTTCTTTCTTGTTTATTTTGTGGTTTGATTTATCTAATTCTGAGAGAGCAAGGTTGAGATCCCCCACTAGTATAGTTTGGCTATCTATTTCTTCTTGAATCTTAATTTCTTTCCTAGGAATTTGGATGCTATTGCACTTGGTGGGTATATATTTAGTATTGATATTGCTACATTATCTAAGGTACCCTTTAATAAAATATAGTTTCCTTCCTTGTCTCTTTTGATTAAATTTATCTTGGCTTTTACTTGATCTGAGATTAGGATTGCTACCCCTGCTTTTTTTTGTTCACCTGAAGCATAATAGATTCTACTCCAGTCTTTTACTTTCATCCTTTATGTGTCACTATGTTTTAAATGTGTTTCTTGTAGACAACATATGGTGGAATTCTGGTTTTTAATCCAGTCTGCTATCTGCTTCTGCTTTATGGGAGAGTTCATCCCATTCACATTCCCAGTTAGAGTAACTAATTCTTTATTTTCTGCCATCTTATTTACCCAAGTTATGTTTTTCCCTTTCTCTCTTACCCCCTCCTCAGTACTTTGCTTTTGATGACCCCCTCCCCCAAACAATACTCCACCCTTTAGATCCCCTCTCCCTGTTTTTACTCCTTTCCCCTGATTCTTCTATTTTCCCTTCTATTAGTCTGTCCCTTACTTTTCCTCCTTTCCCTCCCACTTCCCTCTAGCAACAGACAAGTTTCTATGTGAAATCAAGTGTCTGATATACACTTTTAGAGCCCAACCTGTTGAGAGTAAGATTTACACAATGCTCATCTCCCTCCCCTCTTTCTCTCAATTATATTAGGTTTTCTTTGCTTCTTCAAGAGATTTTACCTTGTTTTTACCTCTTTTTTTATGATCTTATTTTACCACTTTTTCCCTCTTTTCCCTAGTATGACAACCTTTCCCCCTCTAGTTCTCTTTTTCATATTATCAAAGTAATATCTAGTTAATCATACCCCCAAAATTTAAGTATCCCCATAGTAGAAATAATGTTCTCAAGAGTCCTTTCTTTTTTACCTTTTTATGCATCTCTTGAGTTCTGTGTTTGGATGTCGAATTTTTTGTTCACATCTGGTCTTTTCATTAGAAATAGGTGAAATTCACCCTATATCATTGAATGACCATCTTCTTCCCTAGAGGATAATGCTTATTCCAGCTGGATAGGTTATTCTTGGCTGTAATCCAAGTTCATTTGCCTTTCAGAATATCTGGTTCCAGGCCCTTCGATCTTTCAATGTGGAGGCTGACAGATCATGTGTGATTCTAATTATTGATCCTCGGTATTTGAATTGTTTCTTTCTAGCTGCTAGCAGAATCTTTTCCTTGGTGCTATAGTCCTGAAATTTAGCCACAATATTCCTTGGGGTTTTAATTTTGGGGTCTCTTTCAGGAGGTGATCGGTGAATTCTTTCAATGGTGATTTTGCCTTCTGATTCTACAATCTCAGGGCAATTTTCTTTCAGGATTTCCTGGAAGATAGTGTTTAGATTCTTTTTTTCATCATGGCTTTCAGGAAGTCCAATAATCCTTAGATTGTCTCTCCTAGATCTATTTTCCAAGTCAGTTGTTTTTCCTACGAGACATTTCATATTTTCTTCTAATTTTTCATTTTTTTGTTTTTGTTTGACTGATTCTTGAAGTCTTATTGAGTCATTCACTTGCATTTGTTGAATTCTGATTTTTAAAGTGTTGTTTTCTTCAGTTACCTTTTTAAGCTCCTTTTGTAATTGAATTTTTTTGTTCATTGCACTCTTTTTCCACTTCACTAATTTTATTTTTCAATAAATTGGTGTCTTTTTCATATCTCTTTTGCAGGGCATCATATCCTTCTTGCACTGATTTCAGTTTATTTTCCCATTTATCCTCCAGGTCTCTTTTGAGGTTCTTTATGCAATCTTCCAGAAAGGCCTTTTGAAAAAAGGACCAGTGATGGTCCTTAATAACTTCCTCTGGAGTTTTGTCTAAAGGAACCTCCAGGGGCAGCTAGGTGGCGCAGTGGATAGAGAACCAGCCCTGAAGTCAGGAGGACCTGCGTTCAAATCTGGTCTCAGGCACTTAACATGCCCTAGCTGTGTGACCCTGGGCAAGTCACTTAACCCTAATTGCCTCAGCAAAAAAAAAAAAATAAAATAAAATAAAGGAACCTCCAGATCTGGGGTCATCCCTTCTTTTTCTTGATAAAAGCTGTCTATGGTGAGAGCTCTCTTTTGCTTCTTCATTTTTTTAGACAGTGTGGATGTCTCTTTAAGGCTGGGAAAAAATGGCTGCTGAAGTTCTTTGCCCTGGGGCACTTTGGCAAATTAACTTAAGGTGCTGGGCCGGTGGGGGCTAGGACCAAGTCCGAATTACTCCTTAAACAAGTCAAGTCTGCCAGAACACCTGCCCCCAATCAGGGCAGAATGTCTCGAGTGCCGCAGATAAACTCCAGATGTTTGGAGTTTCTGCCACAGTGAGCTGATTCCCACCCTCATTTCCGGCCTACACCACTGTTTATCCCTCTGTCCGAGTTAGACAAACCTGATATGAAGTTCTTCAGAGATATCAGCAAGCAGTGTCCAAATATTTCTGGATTCTTTGACTTGAAGATCAGTTCAGAGGCTTATTTTATTGTTGATTTGAGAAAAGATCGGAGGAGGACGCAGAGAGTCACGTTTTCACTCCTCCATCTTGGCTCTGCCCCCTAGACATCTTATGGCACTGTGTTAAAAACACAACCAAAAAAGTCCATGCCATCAAGTTACTAAAAATCAAATGGGAAAAGGCTGAAAAATGGGTAAAGTGAAGGTAGCCAGCCAATATGTTGAGGATGTTGCAGAGAAATCCAAAAGCAGCATAACTGGTGGGAATGGTTTCACACTGCTTTCAGCATCCAATGATAGACAATGCTATAAAAAAGAAATGTGGGAACATCTCCACTGATGGTGACATGCGGCCTTATGAAACAGAGTTCCTGCTTCTAGGTTTTGTAGCCTGTTCAGCATTGATGCCCTGAAGAGCTAAGAGTGACTTTGGGAATGACCTCTGAGGCTCAGCTTAGCCCCTCCATTGTTGCTATTCACCTGTCACCCAAGTCTCCAAGAAGCTGTAGCATATGCAGCAATTGCAAACAAAAACTATCTCAGCAGAAGGGTTAATGCAAAAATTTCTACAAGCTAAAACTTCTCAGTGAGCTAGGAGAATGGTTACCACAAGTACATGAAAACTTCCAATGGAATGGATGAAGGAGAAAAAAAATTGTTCTAACATACATGAAGGTGGCTGAAACTTACATACTTACTAACCTATTTACTTATTTACTAACGACAGTACCATTGAGCCCTTACAGCTTGGTCAGACACTGAAGACACCAAGGTGGGTCATTGCCACTCATCTTGGCTTTTGTCTTGCCACTGGACTCTGATTTCTCTGGAAGAGAAATTGATGATTTTGTGCAATTCTGCCTAATTTAAAACAATTCACCTGCAAGTGAAGATATCACCTTATGCTGTCATCAGTTCTTTTTTAAAGGAAAGGATGAATAACAATAGTAGAACAGAAATAAGGAAATATTCTTATGACTCATGAGGAATGATTTTGGTAAGGTCAATGATCTATAGGAACTAGGCTAAGTTTGAATTTACTCTTTCTAAGACATTGAGGTGGTAAAATAGAGAGTGTGATGTTCAATGTTTCCTTGATTGATTGAGGTTATCTTCTTCAATTTACATAAAAATGGTTAGTTTTGTGCAGCATAAAGGCATGTGAAGATGTACAGTCTTTCATATAAGTAAATTGGCATAATGATTATTTAAGTTAGTAAGGGCTATGTAAATGAGGCCTTAGTCATACACTCGTATAGTAGATGGGATAACTCTTAGATATAGTGATTTATAACAGAAGTCGGCCTCAGTATATTTAGCAGCTGTAACACTATGCATCAGAATAAAATGGCAGCAATAATGCCTAGTACTTTCAACAACACTGAGAGTAACATGCAAGCTCAGCAAATTAAAAGAGAAGGGAAAAAAAGGTATCAGAAACTTGGTGGAAAATCTCTGACCATTACTTTAACCCCTATTTTCTCATGGCTGTATCAGCAACTCACCAAATGATTTCCTAATTTTGCAATTATAGGGGGAACCAATATGGTCTCTTTCTCAGAGCTCACAACACTAAATTCAAGATTTTATTGTTTAGATGGGTAAAAATTTATTCAACTATCACAGTTAAACTTAGCAACTTGAACCTCCTTAGATGGATAAAATGGGGCTACATATTTAATTTAAAAGATAAGTACATGTGTGCGTATGTGTGTGTGTGTGTTTTAACCTATTGTCTTTCTTTTATAAAAATATGTAGATAAAAATCTCTTTAGTGTATTTTGATACTTCAAAGCACCTAAAATCTGCTCTATATCAGTATTCCCCTCTGCCAGGAAAGATTGCTAACTGTTTATGTCATTGGAATTCTTGTCTATGCTTCTTGATAGACCCTCTGCAGAGTATCTATTCATCTTTTTTTAAATTTTATTTTATTTGCAAAACATATGTATGGGTAATTCTTCAACATTAACCCTTACAAAGCTTTCTGTTACAAGTTTTTCCTTCCTACTCTCCACCCCTCCCCTAGATGGCAGGATATCCACTACATGTTAATTGTGTTAAAATACGTGACAAATCAAATATATGTATACATATTTCTACACTTATTATAGTTGTGCAAGAAAAATCATATCTACAAGAAAGACATATCAGATAAAGGAAACACAATGTAAGCAAACATCAATTGAGAGAATGAAAATGTTATGTTATGGTCCACATTTCACATTCCTCTCTCTGGGCATATATGGCTTTCTTCAATGAACAAAAGGAAGTGGTTTGAAACATTTCATTGTTTAAGAGAGCCATGTCCATCAGAACTGATCATCATATAGTATTGTTGTTGCCGTATATAATGATCTCCTGGTTCTGCTCATTTCACTCAGCAACAGTTCATGTAAGTCTCTCCAGGCCTCTCTGAAATTGTCCTGCTGGTCATTTCTTACAGAACAATAATATTCCATAATATTATATACCATAATTTATTCAGCCATTCTCCAATTGAAGGGCATCTATTCAGTTTCCAGTTTCTAGCCACTACAAAAAGGGCTGCCACAAACATTCTTGCACATGTGGGTCCTTTTCCTTCCTTTATGATTTCTTTGGGATATAAGCCCAATAGAAATGCTGCTGGGTCAAAGGGTATGCACAGTTTGATAACTTTTTGAGCATAGCTCCAAATTGCTCTTCAGAATGGCTGTATCCATTCACAGCTCCACCAACAATGCATCAGTGTCCCAACCTTCCCACATCCCCTCCAACATTCATCATTAACTTTTCCTGATTATTTTAGCCAATCTGACAGGTGTGCTGTGGTACCTCAGAGTTGTCTTAATTTGCATTTTTCTGATCAATAGTGATTTGGAGCACCTTTTCATGGGACTACAAATAGTTTTAATTTCATCTTCTGAAAATTGTCTGTTCGTATCTTTTGACCATTTATCGATTGGAGAATGGCTTGAATTCGTATAAATATGAGACAATTTTCTATATATTTTAGAGATTAGACCTTTATTAGAACCCTTAAATGTAAAGATGTCTTCCCAATTTATTCCTTCCCTCCTAATCTTGACTGCATTGGTTTTGTTTGTACAAAAAACTTTTTAACAATATAGTCACACTTACCTATCTAGTGTTCAATTAAGAGTTCCAGTTCTTCTTTGGACATAAATTTATTCCATCTCCATAGGTCTGAGAGGTAAACTATATTACATTCCTCTAATTTACTTATAGTATTACTCTTTATATCCAGATCATGAACCCATTTAGATCTTATCTTGGTATGTGGTGTTAGGTGTGGGTCAAGCCCTAATTTCTTCCACACTAGTTTCCAATTTTCCCAGCAATTTTTGTGAAACAGTGAGTACTTATCCCAGAAACTGGGGTCTTTGGGTTTATCAAAGACTAGATTGATATAGTTATTGCCTAGTTTGTCTTGTGATTCAATCCTATTCAACTGATTGACTATTCTATTTCTTAGCCAGTACCAAATGGTTTTCATGACTTCTGCTTTGTAATATAGTTTTAGATCTGGTACAGCAAGTCCAGCATCATCAGCCTTTTTTTTTTCATTAATTCTCTTGAAACTCTTGACCTTTGGTCTTCCAAATGAATTTTGCTACTATTTTTTCTAGATCTATAAAATAATTTCTTGGGAGTTTGATTGGTATGGCACTAAATAAGTAAATTAGTTTGGGTAGTATTGTCATTTTTATTATATTTGCTCGGCCTACCCACGAGCATTTTATGTTTTTCCAATTGACTAGGTCTGATTTTATTTGTGTGGAAAGTGTTTTGTAGTTTAATTCATATAGTTTCTGACTTTCCCTTGGTAGATAAATTCCCAAATATTTTATACTATCATCCGTTATTTGGAATGGAATTTATTTTTGTATCTCTTGCTGCTGGATTTTGTTGGTAATATATAAAAATGCTGATGATTTACATGGATTAATTTTGAATCCTGCACCTTTGCTAAAGTTGTGAATTGTTTCTAGTAATTTTTTAGTCGAGTTTCTAGGGTTCTCTAAGTATACCATCATGTCATCTGCAAAGAGTGATAATTTGGTTTCCTTATTACCTACTCTGATTCCTTTAATCTCTTTTTCTTCTCTTACTGCCAAAGCTAACACTTCTAAGACAATATTAAATAGTAATGGTGACAGTGGGCAGCCTTGTATCACTCCCGATCTTATTGGGAATGGTTCTAGTTTGACTCCATTACATATGATGCTTGCTGATGGTTTTAAGTAGATGCTACTAATCATTTTAAGGAAAAGCCCATTTATTCCTATACTCTCCAGTGTTTTTAATAGGAATGGGTGTTGGATTTTATCAAAGGCTTTTTCTGCATCTATTGAGATAATCATATGGTTTTTGATAGTTTGGTTATTAATATAATTGATTATGCTATTGGTTTTCCTAATATTGAACCAGCCCTGCATTCCTGGT
>JAJPUD010035511.1:0-10281 GCA_023553655.1 Myrmecobius fasciatus | reverse complement strand
AGTAATGGTGATAGTGGGCAACCTTGTTTCACCCCTGATCTTATTGGGAATGGTTCCAGTTTATCACCATTACATATGATGCTAGCTGATGGTTTTAAATAGATGCTACCAACTATTTTAAGGAAAAGTCCATTAATTCCTATACTCTCTAATGTTTTTAATAGGAATGGATGTTGGATTTTATCAAATGCTTTTTCTGCATCTATTGAGATTATCATATGGTTTTTGTTAGTTTGGTTATTAATATAGTCAATTATGTTAATAGTTTTCCTAATATTGAACCATCCCTGCATTCCTGGCATAAATCCTACTTGGTCATGGTGTATTATTCTAGGAATGATTTTCTGTAATCTCTTTGCTAATATCTTATTTAAGATTTTTGCATCAATATTCATTAAGGAGATTGGTCTATAATTTTCTTTCTCTGTTTTTGTTTTACCTGGTTTAGGTATCAGTACCATGTCTGTATCATAAAAAGAGTTTGGTAGGAGTCCTTCATTCCCTATTTTTTCAAATAGTTTATATAATATTGGAGTTAACTGTTCTTTAAATGTTTGGTAGAATTCACATGTAAATCCATCTGGTCCTGGGGATTTTTTCTTAGGGAGTTGATTAATGACTTGTTCTATTTCTTTTTCTGAAATGGGACTATTTAAGTAATTTATTTCCTCTTCTGTTAATCTGGGCAATCTATATTTTTGTAGATATTCCTCCATTTCACTTAGGTTATCAAATTTATTGGCATACAGTTGGGCAAAGTAACTCCTGATTAGTGCTCTAATTTCCTCTTCATTGGTGGAAAGTTCTCCCTTTTCATTTTTGAGACTAACAATTTGATTTTCCTCTTTCCTTTTTCTAATTAAATTAACTAGAGGTTTATCTATTTTGTTGGTTTTTTCATAAAACCAACTTTTAGTTTTATTTATTAATTCAATAGCTTTTTTACTTTCAATTTTACTAATCTCTCCTTTTATTTTTAGGATTTCAAGTTTGGTATTTGATTGGGGGTTTTTAATTTGTTCTTTCTCTAACTTTTTTAGTTGCAAGCCCAATTCATTGATTTTCTCTTTTTCTATTTTATGCAAATAAGCATCTAGAGATATAAAATTTCCCCTTATTACCGCTTTGGCTGTAGACCCAGATGTTTCTAGAGGAGAAAGTGAGGCTGGGGACTTTGCACAGTTCTCCCTCACTTTCCATTCACTTCCATTTCATGGTATTACTTGTCTATATACTTTTTACAGCCCAGATGGAGACATGGGAACCAGCTGATAGTCCAATTAAGTTGATACAGAAATTATTTGAATGACTAGACACAAAGAGCAACTCATGTTCCAATGTCCACTTGGAAGGCTAGTGGAGTGTCCCAGGTTTCTGTGCTTCTCCCTGTAATATTTAACATTTTTAATATTTTAATTTAAATTAAATATTTTTATTAAGTATTAAATAATTAAATAACTTAAATAATTTAAAGTATTAGTATGCTTCATGAATCTATAGATGACACAAAGCTAGAAGGAATGTTTAACCTGTTGGTTGACAGAACACAGATCCAAAAAATTTTTAAAAATGATTTTGCCAGACCATAACATTGGTTTTGATAAATTGAATTAAAGTTTAAACAAATGTAAAATTTTACAAGGGTTCTCCCCCCCAAAAAAATTTGAAATTATATTGTACGGGAAGCTTGACTAGAGAGCAGTCTAATTAAAGAAAATATCTGAAGGTTTTAGTGGTCTATGAACTCAATCTGAATCAGCACTGAGAGATAGCCACTAAAAAAGCTAATGTGATCTTTGATACTGATTTATAAACGTTCAGCAACTTACTCCAGAGGAAAAATAAGCATGCAACCATAATATAATCTAGATGGAATAGTAGATGGAATATGTGGCTTAGAAATGGGTAGATTCATTTTCCTGAGTTCAAATCTAGCCTCAGACATTTACTAGCTTTGTAATCCTGGGCAAATCATTTAACTCTGCCTCAGTTTCCTCATCTTTAAAATGAGCTGATGAAGGAAATGGCAAATCACTCCATTATCTTTGCAAGAAAACCCAAAATAGTCTCTGGAAAGGTCAATAATGACTGAAATGATTGAACATGACATATAGTCTTCATCATTAACATTTTCTTCATCACTTTCTTAAGTCTAAAGGTTAAAAAAAACAATAATCAAACATCAGTTTGTAGCAATTCCCTATTTTTTTAATGTAAATACTCACACTGAAGATTTAACAATTAGTGCTATAACATACTCCTTCTTTAGGTTACATTAAAGAAAGTATAGTGTAGAACTATTATATTATGCTATGATAAGGCCATGCTGACCATGTTGATGTACTGTATTCAATTCAGTGTGCCACATTTTGGAAAGGTCATTGCTGTAACCCATCTGGAGAACAACCAGGGTGGTGAAGGGCTTGAAGATTATAGCATATGAGAAATAGCTGAATGAACTTGGAATGCTTATGTAAGAAAAGAGAAGATTTGGGGCTGGGGATGGGAAGGGATAGTTGGCAAATTATTTGAAGAGCTACCACATGCAAAAGATATTAAATTAATTCTATTTGGTCCAAAATGAGGAATGGAGTGGAAGTGGAGAGCAATGAGTAGAAGATTCAAAGACACTTTAGCCTTGATGTTAGGAGAGACTTTGCAATAATTGGAGCTCTCCAACAATAGAATGGGCTGCTTCACAATATAGTGAGTCCTCCCCACCTTCCTGGAGGTCTGTGACACAAAGTAAATGGCTTCTTGTTGGGGATATTGTGGTAGGAATTCCTTTTCAAATATGACTTAAATCAGATATCTTCTGAAGTTCTTTCCATCTCTGAGATTCTGTGATTCATTTAATTTCACACTTCTTGTTTATCTAATTCAATCACAGCATGAATTTAGCTGAAAAGTGGAAGGAATTAAGAGAGGGATTAAACAGATTTAATCACAAATTATTTTAGAAGTATTTAAATTATCAATTTGTGGTCATAATCAAGAGAAACTAATCTAGACATTCAGAGGAGGAAAGGAGAGAAAGAGGAAGAGAAAGAAAAGGAGGAAGAGAAGGAAAAATAGTAGGAGGAAGAAAAGAAAGAGGAAGGGAAGAAAAGGGAAGATGAGGAAGAGGAGAAGAAAAAGAAGATGAACAAAAAGAGAAGGAAAAAATGAGGAAAGAGAAAGAGGAAGAAGAAAAAAAGGAAAATAAGGAGGAGAAAAATAAGAGTAGGAAAAGGAAGAAAAATAAGGAAGAGGAGAAAGGAGAGGAAAAGAAAAGGACTTTAAGTAATATTAGGGAGTTTTATAAATCAACAGTCCCAAATGTAAGATAATTTCAGAGACTAATCCCAACATTTTTCTGTAATATTTTCAGTCTGTTCAAACAATGTTTCCTGTTCTTTATAATAGATTAAACAACAAATTGTTTCTGCTTTCTTACTGAAAAATCCATGCAGCTCTTATTTTTTCTAAGTGACCTGTGCCATGGTCATTGAGCCTGTATTCATGCTGGGTACATTATATGGAACACTGGGCAGGTGGGCAGGCTTAGATAATAGAGATGAACAATTCCACAGCCTGAGCAATATTATATTGATAATTGCTCATCTGAAGACAATGCAACACCAGAGTCTGGCATTTTAAATAGAAAATATGAGTCACTGGTCATTAAAGTGCAAAATTTCCACCACTTTAACTATGTATCACAACCCAGCTGCCACATATACAGAACTAAGGAAGCATGGTACAATGGTGAATGCTAGGCTTGAAGTTTGACGATCTGAGGGAGATTCTTGGCTTTCCTATTTATCAACTAAATTTGCTAGGGAACATTGAAGTAGTCATTTTCACATCTTTAGGTTTCAGTTTCTTTTTCTTTTTTTTTTTTTTCCTGAGGCAATTGGGGTTAAGTGACTTGCCCAGGGTCACACAGCTAGGAAGTGTCTGAGACCAGATTTGAACTCAGGTCCTCCTGACTTCAGGGCTGATGCTCTAACCACTGCGCCACCTAGCTGCCCCTCAGTTTCTCTATATAGTCAATCAGTAAACGTTTATAAGCATCCACTATGTTCCTGGCATTGTATTAGGTACTGGGAATGGAAAGAAATGCTAAAGACAATTGCTGTTTCTAAGAAACTTACAGTGTAATGGGGATGGGGGGATGACTACATGTAAATAATGATGTATAATTTACACACACATACACACACACACACACATACACATAGCATAGATTGGAGATAATCAACAGAGAGAAGACCCTAGAATTAAGGGAACCAAGGAGAGCTATTTGTAAAATGAAGGTATGGGAGTAGAAGATCCGAAGGACTCTTTTAGCTCTAAGAATGTGAACAGGTGTCAGGGAAATCCCAGTCTCCATCCTCAGTGAATATTCTTTGTTTTCCAATTTGGCATATTGGAAAAGTAATTGATCGAAAAAGGATTCCACTCACATGCAAATAGAATAATGTAGAAGAATGAAGTATCTTCTATAGATTTAGAGATGAAGAAAGTAAATTGTTTATTTGAGCCAAGGAGTCACTGTTCCCTTCCCCATTTAATGCCCTGCCCCCTAACTCATTCTCATCAAGGAATTTTTTCCTGTTATTCTAGTTTCCCTCAGAGAAACAATGCTATGAATAGTGGTTAGATGCAATAGAAATAACTTGTCTTTATATTGAATGCAGTTATTATAGGTATACTGAGAATCCAACCATCTTTCATTACATTCTTTCCATAGCGTGTGGTACTAGAAAAATCATCCTAGTTTCAAAGCATTTTATAACGAAGTAACTATTGAAAATTATAGCTAATTAGTCCCTAAAAAAGGTTTAGTTTGATCAGTCAACTGGGACATGTATTAGTCCAAAGCAAAATCTAATCTAGTAAATGAAGTGACTCAAAAAGATTCCCCTTCCCAACCTTGCTATTTCTATATAAATACAGTCTCATACAGGTTATCACATCACTTGTGTGGAAGTGTACACATACAGAAAATTTCTAATACCAATGGACACACTTGGAAAGCATATATGTAGGGAAATATATGTGATCAGGAAATGTATGATGGGAAATATATGAGGGTGTCTGTCTGATTGGGGTACATGCTTATGCATAGAAACTAACAATTCTGACACTGAAATGTTGCAAATGTCCTTAGGTGATGTTAACATCATGTTCCCTGCTCAAGCTTCTGTTTTCTGCTCTTTCTACTCTATAATGTCATTTTTGTTGATTTCATGGTCACAAAGTTGTTCTCTGTTAGCTTGTTTAAGATTATCTTTTGCTCATTGCTCATTATCTACTCCTAACAGTGAAAGTTCCAGTTCTTTTCTCGCATAGCCAAAGAATGTGAGTTAACATACCCAAACAGGCAGTCAACAAAAGCCAACAGAAGCTCCAGATTAACATTGTCTGTTCTTTTGTCCATTTCCCCTCTGATATTGAATTTAGGTCCTGGGTGCTAGACAGCTATCTGATTTGAACTAGACAATTTCACTGAACTCTCATTAAATCATGCATTATGAGTTTGTCCCCCTAACAGTCATTTTAGGTATTTCCCCTCAAATCCCACAGGAATTGTGTGATGACTGGAATAATGATGTTTCTCTTACTCCCAAGAGCCTTCCCAATTGTCATTCAAGTGAAGTCAAGGGAAATATAAAAATTTAGATGAAAAGGCTTCCAATCCTATTTCCCCTACTTCACACACTATTATTAAATATAATTCTCCAGACCAAAATTGCTGACTTTTGTGGGGCATTTGGCCAGCACAAACATCACTAAGCTCACATTTTTTCCTGTGGGAAAATATAATCCCTATTCCAAATTATGATAATATCACCACTACATAAATGAATTTTAAAACCATTCCTACTTGTATATTGGGGACTGCCTATACAAGTGAAGAATGTGATATTTACATAGAAAGCACAAGGAGCTAGGAACTACTGCTGCTGCTGAAAATTTTCACACAAATTTGGAACCCCACATTACTTCAAGATAAGCAGTGAATGTAGTCCAAGAAAACTGAGTATGAAACAGACTTTTATTTTGACTTTGAATTAAGAAATTCCCATCTGAATCCTACCTCTTATACTTCTTGCTTTTCCTCTGCTTCATTCCACCAGAACTGATTCTACATTCTTCCTCTTCACCAAAATGGTCCTTGTTGAATCTTACTCTTCCTTTGGTCTTTTTTTGATCTCTTTAGTCTTGACCCCATAGACTATAAGTTGTTCTCCATAATGACTTCTTTCACAGACTGATGATCATCAGCTCTGGGTCATTGCCACATTGTGCTTTCTAGTCTCTGTGCTCTTTAACTCTGTAACACTATTAGCAGAGGTCACAACACTTTGCTATTGGCTCCACTATAGATCCATCAAATGTACTTGCAAAGAAACACTCACTGTTTATATCAAAACTTTAATTCTTTCCCTTTTTATTCTCCATCTCATTCTTCTCAGTGATTCTACCAATATTTTTCTCCTAAAACCTTAAGGTTAAGTCAATCTTAACCATAGAAATTCCCTATTTGATCCTGACATCCCTTCAACTTATCCCCTAACTTCTTATACTTTCACTCCCGAATTTCTAGCAAGAATAATCTGCATTTGCTACCTTTGCTTCCATATCATTGGGTCATTTCTCAGTCTCTTGCAATCTAGCTTCTGTCTCCACTCAATAAGTGTTGTTCTGTCTAAGATAATCAGAGAACAATAATAAGTAATAATAATCAAATATTTTATCCTTCTTGACTCTGTTGATACTGTTTGCTTTGTACTGTTAAACTACCATCCCTCATTCTAGAAACTCTTTTATCCCTGGATTTTCATAGAGCTGCTTTCCTGTATTTCTCTTACTATCTGTCTGACCACTCCCCAATTTTCTTTGTTAACATTCTCCAACTCCTCTCCCTTAGGTGTGGGATTTTCTTGGGCATTCTCTTCTCTTTTTATTTTTCTCTCTTACCTGACAAAGATTCAAGTAGCAGTTTTACTAACACAGCTCCCAACGCTAAACATCTAACCCTAATTTCTTGCTTAAATTCAGTCTTTCATTATTAGCTACTTATTAGATATTTCTTTATAGATATCCTTTGGTACCTCAAAATCAACATATCAAAAGTAGCACTCATTATCTTTCCCTATCCGAATTTATGGGGGTGCCTCCATCCTTCCAGGCATCCAGATCCATAATTTTGGAGCTATAATTCTATTTCAGAAATCCCCAATATCATTCTCTTTGAAAAATTATCATGGAGACACCCTTTATCCAATCAGTTGTCTTTTCTTATTGATTCTACCCTGAAATCCATTCTTTTTTCTTCACTTTGTCTCCATACAATTTAATCCTTGATCATATCTCACCCAGACTACTGTAATAGCTTACTAATTGGTCTTCCTATTTATAATCTCTTCCTTCTCCAATTCACCCAGGAAATAGCCTATGTCATAAGATAGTCCTTGTCAACCTACTATTCAAAAACCTTAAGTGATTTCCCTTTGTCTATAGAATAAAATATAAACTCCTAGGGCTACATTTATTACTTTTGATAATTTATCTTTAATTTACCTTTCTAGCTTAATTTCATACTTTCCTCCTTTACAAACATTGCAGCCAAATTTGACTTTTACATAGTCCCCATTGTCATTATATTCACACGAGTCATTCTCTATGTCTGGAATTCACTTCCACTTCATTTCTAGTAGATGGTATTATAGTAGAATTTCGGACTTGGGGTCAGAAAGACCTAAAGTCTAGTCTGCCTCAGACATTTACTAGCTGTGCAACTCTTTACATATCACTTTCCTGTGTTTCAGTTTCTTCATCTAAAAAAATGAAAATAAAATAGCACAAGGTTTTTGTGAAGATTAAATGAATGAACACATATAAAGCTGATTTTAAAACTTCAAAACACTATAAATATACAGACATATACTCCATATATACATACAAATATATATATACATATATATACATTGTGTATGTGTATGTATGTGTATATATATATATGTACATATACATATACACACACACATTTATGTATATATGTAGTATATTTGTTGTTATCTTTGCCTCCCAGAATCTCTTTCAGGGATCAACTCAGGTATCATCTCCTTCAAGAAGCCTTCTGATTGCTTCATTGGGTGTGCACTTTGACACTTGATTTTCCTTGTATTACATTAATTTGTGTACACATTCTATTTCTCCACCCACACACCCACCCAAAATATAAGCTTCTTGAGGCTTTCTCCATTTTTGTCTGTGTTTAAATTGTTTGTACCATATCTGACACATAGAAAGAACTTAATATATTTTAAAAATTAAATTAGAGTCTAATCAATAGGATCGATTTATTCACTTCATTGTGTCTGTTGCATATCTGTAGAATCAGCATATCTCTTTCTTGAACCTGAGAGAATTAATACAAAGCATTTTGAATGCTAGAATATGTTACCATTAAAAATAAATGAAAAAAATAAATCTATGATCACCTATATCCCCCATGAAGGGAAGAAAAACATGTTGGCCATCCTTAGTACAATGTAATGATACTAAAATAGGATTTGCCTTCCTTCACAAAATTTGACCCATGGCACTGTGTGCAATCAGGTGTGTATGTGCATATGTGTATGTGTATGTACACACTCACATGCATGAAGTATAGAATCTATGGAGGGAGGTGCAAAATCAGAGATAAGCCAGTAGTGATACTGAAGAACATACCATTCTGGTTTTCCATTTGCCATTCCCCAATGCTGTTAGCAAACAACTGTTCATATGTGACATTCCTCCCCCAAAACTGTACATGAAATGGGTGGAGATGAGGTCAAGTTTTTGTTCATTCTTGCATAGATCCAAGAGAATTTCTGAGAATCTCTGTGGGAATATGAATAGAGTCTCTCAAACATGGTACAAGGTTGAAGGATAATTTTGGATAATTGCCTCTAAAGATATATCCAAAGCTGTCTAAGAAACAACTTTATCATCACAGAATCAACTTTATTGGAAAATTAACCCCCAGCTACCAGAGCAAGTACCTAATACAGCCAGAGTACATGAAGTCCCTGAGGAAGCACATTATAACCATGTTTTGATTTCATGGCTGCCTTCCCACAGGAAAGATGTACTCTAATGGGGAAGTTTCCCGTCTTTCTTTTTATTAATTGTATCCCCAGAGCTTAGGACAGCATCTGGCACATGGTAGGCTCTTAACAAATATTTGTTGGATATTGGATTCTAAACAGTAAAGCTATATAATTCCCAAACCCCAGAAAATGTTACCTGGGTTTAAATCTTTAACCACAAATAACAGAATCAGGAACAATCACCATGTTTATTTTTAAATTTCACAGCCATATGTCATTCCTACAGACCAATAATGTTAGCAACAGAATGTCTCAATTGTGATCAGTTCTACTGCTTCCCCTAGCTTTGGTTTTGATAGTATCCTCTTTCCAACACTCTTTGAAGGTGGTTTTATTGGGCTAGGTTTGGGAGTAGATAGAAAGTCATTACCGACTAAGGACAAGACAGCTTGCCTTTTTTGGATAATAATACGATACTATTAATAAGAGCTAACATTTGTATAACACCTACTATATGCCAAACCACACTGTTTTACAAATATTATTCCATTTGATCCTTATAATAATTCTGAAGTATAGGTGCTACTATTAAATCCATTTTACAGGTGAGGAAATTGAGGCAAACAAAAGTTAAATATTTTGTTCAGGGTCACATAGCTAATAAGGTCTTTCTAACTCTAACCTTATCTCTCTTTTCAAACTGCTGTACCACTTAACAGATGATAACATTATAGATTCAAATCTGGAAAGGAGTCTTAGAGACTATTTAGTTCAAACTTCTTATTTTGTAGATGAAGAAACTAAGACCCAGAAGAAACTAAGAAACTAAGACTAAGGTCACATGGGTAGTAAAGATTAAAGATGGAATTTAAACCCCACTTAGATTATTCTGGATGCAGAATTCTTTCCACTATTTCAGGTTATTAAAGACTTTTCTGTGGTAATAATTCCTAACCAAGGAAGGTGTCTAGACATCCTCAACTAATTTGTCCTCTGGACCATACAATTTTTAAGTAATCAAGTAAATTCATCTTTCTGTCAGAAAGCTAAAATTTCCTGTACCACATAGTTATTTCACCCACAGAAAAGTAGATAATTCCTCCTGTTGTTGTGAGAGTATAAGTAAAACATTAATTTGAGTTATAGAATGTGAAACCCAGTCGAATCCTCTAGATCTGAACTGGTGCTAGCT
>JAJPUD010035510.1:0-10281 GCA_023553655.1 Myrmecobius fasciatus | reverse complement strand
TAATAAGGGGAAATTTTATATCTCTAGATGCTTATTTGCATAAAATAGAGAAAGAGAAAATCAATGAATTGGGCTTGCAACTAAAAAAGCTAGAGAAAGAACAAATTAAAAACCCCCAATCAAATACCAAACTTGAAATCCTAAAAATAAAAGGAGAGATTAATAAAATTGAAAGTAAAAAAAACTATTGAATTAATAAATAAAACTAAAAATTGGTTTTATGAAAAAACCAACAAAATAGATAAATGCCTAGTTAATTTCATTAGAAAAAGGAAAGAGGAAAATCAAATTGTTAGTCTCAAAAATGAAAAGGGAGAACTTTCCACCAATGAAGAGGAAATTAGAGCAATAATCAGGAGTTACTTTGCCCAACTTTATGCCAATAAATTTGATAACCTAAGTGAAATGGAGGAATATCTACAAAAATATAGATTGCCCAGATTAACAGAAGAGGAAATAAATTACTTAAATAGTCCCATTTTAGAAAAAGAAATAGAACAAGTCATTAATCAACTCCCTAAGAAAAAATCCCCAGGACCAGATGGATTTACATGTGAATTCTACCAAACATTTAAAGAACAATTAACTCCAATATTATATAAACTATTCGAAAAAATAGGGAATGAAGGACTCCTACCAAATTCCTTTTATGATACAGACATTGTACTGATACCTAAACCAGGTAAAACAAAAACAGAGAAAGAAAATTATAGACCAATCTGCCTAATGAATATTGATGCAAAAGATTTATACCAGGAATGCAGGGATGGTTCAATATTAGGAAAACTATTAACATAATTGACTATATCAATAACCAAATTAACAAAAAAACATATGATAATCTCAATAGATGCAGAAAAAGCGTTTGATAAAATTCAACATCCATTCCTATTAAAAACACTAGAGAGTATAGGAATTAATGGACTTTTCCTTAAAATAGTCAGTAGCATCTATTTAAAACCATCAGCTAGCATCATATATAATGGTGATAAACTGGAACCATTCCCAATAAGATCAGGGGTGAAACAAGGTTGCCCACTATCACCATTACTATTCAATATTGTATTAGAAATGCTAGCTTTAGCAATAAGACAAGAAAAAGAAATTAAAGGAATTAGAGTAGGTCATGAGGAAATCAAATTATCACTCTTTGCAGATCATATGATGGTCTACTTAGAGAACCCTAGAGAATCAACTAAAAAACTATTAGAATTAATCTATAACTTTAGCAAAGTTGCAAGATACAGAATAAATCCACATAAATCATCAGCATTTTTATACATCACCAACAAAATGCAACAGCAAGAGATACAAAGAGAAATTCCATTCAAAATAACTATTGATAGTATAAAATATTTGGGAATATATCTGCCAAGGGAAAGTCAGGATCTATATGAGCAAAACTACAAAACACTCTCCACACAAATAAAGTCAGATCTAAATAATTGGAAAAACATCAAGTGCTCTTGGATAGGTTGAGTGAATATAATAAAGATGGCAATACTACCTAAACTAATCTATTTATTTAGTGCTATACCAACCAAACTCCCAAGAGATTATTTAACTGACCTAGAAAAAATAACAACAAAATTCATCTGGAAAAACAAAAGGTCAAGAATTTCAAGGGAATTAATGAAAAAAAATGCAAATGAGGGTGGCCTAGCTGTAACAGATCTAAAACTGTATTATAAAGCAGTGATCACCAAAACCATTTGGTACTGGCTAAGAAATAGAGCAGTCAATCAGTGGCATAGGATAGGTTCACAGGACAAAATACTCAATGATAATAGTGTTTGATAAACCCAAAGACCCCAGTTTTTGGGATAAAAACTCACTATTTGACAAAAACTGCTGGGATAATTGGAAACTAATATGGAAGAAATTAGGCATTGACCTAACACCATATACCAAGATAAGGTCAAAATGGATTCATGATCTAGGAATAAAGAATGATATTATAAACAAATTAGAATAATGTAGGATGGTTTACCTCTCAGACTTGTGGAGGAGGAAGGAATTTGTGACCAAAGAAGAACTAGAGATCATCATTAATCACAAAATAGATAAGTTTGACTATATCAAGTTAAAAAGTTTTTGTACAAACAAAATGAATGCAGACAATATTAGAAGGGTAGCAGTAAACTGGGAAAATATTTTTACATTCAAAGGTTCTGATAAAGGCCTCATTTCTAAAATATATAGAGAATTGACTCAAATATATAAGAACTCAAACCATTCTCCAATTGATAAATGGTCAAAAGATATGAACAGACAATTTTCGATGATGAAATTAAAACTATTTCTAGTCATATGAAAAAGTGCTCCAAATCACTATTGATCAGAGAAATGCAAATTAAGACAACTCTGAGGTACCACTACACACCTGTCAGATTGGCTAAAATGACAGGAAAAGATAATGACGAATGTTGGAGGGGATGTGGGAAAACTGGGACACTGATACATTGTTGGTGGAACTGTGAACGGATCCAACCATTCTGGAGAGCAATTTGGAACTATGCTCAAAAAACTATCAAACTGTGCATACCATTTGACCCAGCAGTGTTTCTACTGGGCCTATATCCCAAAGAGAGTTTCAAGGAGGGAAAGGGACTCACATATGCAAAAATGTTTGTGGCAGCCCTTTTTGCAGTGGCAAGAAACTGGAAATTGAAAGGATGCCCATGAATTGGAGAGTGGCTGAATAAATTGTGGTATATAAACGTTATGGAATATCATTGTTCTGTAAGAAACGACCAGCAGGATGATTTTAGAGAGGCCTGGAGAGACTTGCATGAACTGATGCTGAGTGAAATCAGCAGAACCAGGAAAACATTATACACAGCAACAAGACTACATGATGATCAATTCTGATGGACATGGTTCTCTTCAACAATGATGTGAATCAAACCAGTTCCTATTGTTCAGCGATGAAGATACTCCTATACATCCAGAGAGAGGCCTGTGGGAACTGAGTGTGGACCACAACACAGCATTTTAACGCTTTCTGTGAATATTTCCATGCATTTTGTTTTTCTTCTTAGGTTATTTTTTTTCTTCTCTTTCTAGATCTGATGTTTCTTGCGCAGTAAGATAACTGTATAGATATGTATACATATATTCGATTTGTCATATAATTTATCATATTTAGCATGTATTAGCTTACCTGTCATCTAGGGGTGGAACCTGGGAAGAAGGAGGGGAAAAGCTTGGAAAAAAAAAGTTTTTTTGCAAAGGTCAATGTAGAAAAATCACTCATATGTTTTGTAAATAAAAAGCTTTTAATAAAAAAAAAAAGAAAATTTGGAAGTGAATAAAAAAAGGATAAGGCTAACCAATAAAGTGAGGTGCACTCTGAACCTCACTGTTTATACTGGCATATTTGATATTTGATTCTCTGTGTCAAATATTTCTACTGGCATTTGGACAGTTTTGAAACTACTTGTTACTAGATTTGCCTGTAAAAAGAAGGGTGCATTAAGTCTGTTTTTTAGCAATTTCTGTCCTTTTTGGGGGAAACTGTCCTTCTTTTCATGCTTCAAACACTGATGCATTTTCTAAGAAGGTAGCATTACATACAAACCTATATTTAAAATCCTTGTTCTGTTCTGTTGTGGAATACTTTTTATGATGTCATGGAGGAAAGACCAACAACCCAATCTCCTAAGGACAGTTTTTCTGAGAATTCTGTTCAGGCACTTAAAAACCAAGGAAGGAGACAGTCTAAGATGAGGCAGCTGACAGGAAGGGAGATAAGACTGTTTATTTGACATTCACAGGGTGGAGTTGCACAAAGATAGAGGTTACAAAGGGCTCTTTAGATGGGTGAAGGTCATAGAAGGATTAAATGCTTGTCAAAGAGCCAGATCAGTTATTTGGGGAAATGAATACTTCACAGGTGAGGAAAATAACTCTATCATTAATTCTAGTGGATCCAAGAACACTTTTCTAATGGTGTCACAGGTTGGAAAAAAAAAAATCATCATCATCATCCCAATTTGATTTTTAGTATGTCAACCACTTAAATTTGTTTGTGCCTATTTTTAAAAGTTATTTTAAACAAGGGCAGAATAACTCAAAACAAAAGGACAACAATATAAGTCTTTGTTTACTGGTAGATTGGTATAATTTTAATTCCTCTTATAAAAATAGAAAAACTATGGAAAAAGTAACTCTGAAATCAAGACAAATATTTCTTAAGTCCAAGAAATAATAATCACAAATATTTATTAAATGCTTTCTATATGCCAGGCAGTGTGCTAAGTACCAGAGATAAGAAGAAGAAAAAAAAAACACCAAAACACAAAATAGCCCCTGCCTTCAAGAAGTTTATATTCTAATTGAGGGGGAAAATTTTATACAAATAAGCATATACATATACATACATACACACATATAAATATATATATATACCTTGAAACATGCAAAATACAGTCTGAGGAAGAAACTTTGGGGGGAAGCAAAGGATGGAAATGGATAGGGAAGAGATGCGAATGACACTAGGAAAGGTCCTCATCACTTGGAAGAATGAGCTGAGCTTTGAAGGAAACCATGAAGTCTAGGAGGTCAGGAAGGAGAGCTATCCCAGTATGGGGAGCTGGTACAGGGTGTGAGTGTATAAGAAATCTAATGAAGAAAACACCATTTTAAATTGTAAAGGCAGGGAAGGCTTTACATGGAAGAGATAGCATCTGAGTTGAACAATAAAGTGTTGAGAGAAATAGACAAAAAAGGGAGATATCTATTCCAAGTTTGAGGTGTGAGAGGTAGTGTGAGCAAAAACTCAGGAAAAGAAGAGGGCTGAATGAAAGTGATCCAGATTGACTGCAGAGGGTATGTGAAAGGAAGTAATATAAGACAACATAAAAAAGGAGAACCAGTTAAGGCTTTGGAGTCAGTGTTACATGTTCAGAGTGATATATTGGTAGATGATTCATGTAACATTGTGGTACAGTGGATTGGAAAGAAGTAGATAAGGAGCAGAAACAGTTCTTAGGAGAATATTATAATAATTAGGGGCAGCTTTGAGTTAGGAAGACATAAGTTAAAATCCTGCCTCTGATATTTACTAGCTAGATTGACTTTGGGGAAACTATTTAACATTTCTAAGCCTCAGTTTCCTCATCTGTAAAGTAGGGGAAATAATATCATCTACTTCCCAGAATTTTTGTGAAGATCAGATGAGATAAAATATGCAAATCACTTTACAAAACTTCAAGCTTAAAGCTATCATTATTGTTTGTTTATATGTTTCTTGTTATGTAAAGGAGAAGAAATGAAGAACTGACCTATAGTGAAATATGATAGAAATAAAAAGAAGGGGCTAGATGCAAGACAACATTTAAGTATTGTCAATAAGAGTCATTTTTCTCGGGGGTAATTAATGGTTGATATGTGAATTCAGTGAGTTAGAAGTCTTAAAGTCATACATTTAGAAAGGCAAGGAAATGCAATAATCAGCAATATGACTTTACATAAACTTTATAAAATGTAATTTGTGGTTGCTACTACTGTTGATGTTTGGGGGTGACACCCTCAATGTATATTAAGGTTTGGGCCAGTTTCATGAGTCACCTGAAAAGCATTTGTAGGCACAGAGCTTCAAATCAAGGAGAAAGATTTTATTATGCTGCTAAGAGTGATCTAAATTCCAAGAGAAGTTGTTAAGTTAGTGAGCTAAAGTCCTTTTATAAGGGTAATATAACCTGGGGGTTGGATATCAAACTTGGACTTCTCATTGGATATAGTAAAGTTTCCAGAGTCCTTGACCTGGGATGGGACTGTAATCAAAAGTCCAATTGAACAAAGGCATCAGAGAGTAGCTAAACTTCCTGATTTATATAATCTTTCTTTGGTAAAGCCCACATGGATACCTAGGATCTCATTACTATTATTAGGAAGCCATTTATTTTCTCTTGATAATATAGTGACATCAATATAATTGTAAAGAAACATAATAATAACTCACATTTATGACACTTTATAATTTATAAAACATTTTCCTCCCAACAACCCTGTTAAAAAGGTAGTATAAGAATCTCCATTTTACAGATGAACAAATTCAAGAGGTTAAATGGCTCCTTGTTACAATAGGTGAAGGAGCAAGGAGTTGAATCCAGGTCTCTCTAAATGACTTCAAGACCAATGCTCTTTCCACTAAATCATGCTGCCCCCTACATAGTAGATGCTATTTATTTGCATGAAAACTTTTTATTTCAAACAAAATATTCTTTCAGTTCAGTAATTTTTCAGTAGTGTTCAACTCTGTGATTTCATTTGGAGTTCTCTAGGCAAAGAACTGGAGTTATTTGCCATTTCTTTCTTCATCTCATTTTACCTATGAGGAAACTTAGACAAACAGGGTAGAGCCCAGGATCACACAGCTAGTAAGTGTCTAAGACCAAATTTAAACTTAGAAAGATCAGTTTTGCTGACTGTAGGTCTGATACTCTATCCACTGAGCCATCTACTTTCCCTAAATATTCTTTATGAGAGCTGGGTGAAGGATGAAAACCAAAGGGGACTGAGCAGTCCTAAAAATGTGTTGCTCCTCCCTGTATACCACATATGCCAAAAAGCAATTATAAACTATATGTAAATAAATGAGTTTGGCTGTGTTCCCATAAAAATATATGAACAGTGAAACTTCAACTTCATATAATTTTCATGCACCATAAAATAAAATTCTTTTGTTTTTAATCATCTAAAAATGTAAAAATCTTTCTTAGGTGTTAGGCTATTCAAAAATAGGTGGTGAGTTCGATTTGGTCCACAGGCAATTTGTCAACCCATGCTCTAAATCCAAACTCTCAATGGACAGGTACTCAACCATGACTTAGTCTGGGAAGACATGTTGATTAGCAGTAGTTTATTAGGACTGGTATAAATACATTCATATACATATATGCACGTAGTTAATCATTCAGAATATAGTTGATATTCATAATGGTTCTGTATGTTTGTTCTTTGAGGACCAGTATAATTAAGTTCATAGCAGTTCATTACCAGGTTGATTGCAGAGTAACAAACTTTTTTTGGTCACAATAAATATTAAAAATGATCTAATAAATGACAAGAAAGGGAGCCCTACATTGCTGGAAAGGATATCGCTGTAGTCTCACACATTTTTGGTCTCAGGACTCTTATAATCTAAAACATCAAGCTTTGTTTATGTGAGTGATATATATTGATATTTGTCACATTAGAAATTGACCTAGTATTATGTCCTGATTATCTTTCTCCAGGCTGCACAGGTGATTCTAATCAGGACTTTCTCCAACTGATTACCCTAGACACTTTGCACCACCCTAACAGCAGTTTCACATGTTATCTTCCCTATTAGAATGTAAGGTCCTTGAGGCAGGGACTGCTTTGTTTTTTTACTTCTGTTTCTCAGAACCTACTTAGCAAAATGCCAAGCACACCAAGTTAAGACCTTAATAAATGTTGTAGACAGACTGAAAATAGATTTCCCTGGTGTCTTCAAAGGGTCTTAAAGAAGTTCAGGGGTCCCTGGTCTATATTTTGAGTACTATTGCTCCATAGAATACAATATATCATTCTTCAAAAATATATATTTTTTGGAAAGATAAACTATTATCACAGCATTCATTTTAAAGGCAATAAATTGCATATTGTATATACAAAGTATCCCAAAAGTCTCAGTGCTATTTTTGTTTTAATAGATTAAGAATTATCAAGATTATAAACTTACAAAAACATGTGAAAGATTAATAATTTAAATTTTTGTATCTACTTAGAGTTCTGATTTTGGAATTATAAATTTTGAATTTTAATTTTAATAAGCCAGAGTACTCTGTCATTTTTTATTGCCTGTACAACAGTTTTTTTGACACTACTTCAAATCAATAGGAGGCCTTCCTGCTTGGCTACCTTTGTCACCTGATCTAGTTCCATTACACTTTTGGCTACCTTTGTCACCTGATCTAGTTCCATTAGACTTTTCTAACACTTCAATCTCTGTATGATCTTAAGGTTAGCATTATAAATGAAATCTCTTCAATCAATGAGTAGCAATTTATAAAAGTTTTTAGAAAGTTTAAAAATCAGCTAAAGTGATAGCTTGCATAAGACAGTGTTTATGAATAATTTTAATGAGAATATATTTTAAAATTTTAATAATCAACCTTTCAAATGGTTTTTATGTTTGCAGTGGTTATACTTAGGAAGTTATTAAATCTTAGAACTGCATGAAAATCTTTGGGATGCCCTAAATAACAGTAATAAAAAATGTATAACATTTTTATAATGAATGTACTGACATTCTGGGGAAAGATTTAATTGTCCTTCAACTTATTAAAATGTGAAAGAGCAGTTACTACAAATGCAAATGTGACTTTTAAATATCTCTACTAGTAACAATGATGTCATCAATCAGATGTAACCTAATAATATTACAGCATGTTTATCCTTTTAACATTTTAATTTTTATTTAATTTTTAGAGTATTTTTCTTTTTAAATTTTGAATTGCAAATTCTTTTGTATCGTCTTTTGCCTCCTGCACTCACTGAAAGGGCAAGCAAAATGATATCAACTAATTATAAATATGCAATATTTAGCCATAGTATAAACAAGAACAAAAACAAAATAGAGAAAATAATGCCTCAATTTGCCGTTAATCAATATTTTTTCATCCTAAATTATTTTAAATCATTTCCAATCATTGTAATGATTAGAATAAGTAAGGTTTTCATAATTGATCATCATTACAATAGTACTGTTACTGTGCAAAACTCTCCTCATTCTTATTTCACTTTGAATCAGTTCATATAGATCTTCTCCTGCTTTTTTCTGAAACCATCCCCTTGTCATTTCTTATGCCACAATAGTACTCCATCAAAATAATATACTATAGCTTGCTCAGCATTCCCAAACTGATCACCATCTCTGTAATTTCTAATTCTTTGTCACCACAAAAAGAGCTGCTGTAAGGGAGTACAGATTAAGTAGTTTTATTGCTGAGTCAAAGATATGCCCAGTTTCCTATCCCTTTGGTCATAGTTCCACATTATCTATCAGAATGGCTGGACTAGTCAAATCCATCAAGAGTTTATTAGTGTACCTATTTTTTTTATCCCCTGGGCATCTATCATTTCTGAAAGATGTGAACAGGTACCTCAGGGCTATTTTAATTTATACATCTCTAAACAATAGTGACAACATTTTAATATGATAATTAATAGCTTTGATTTCTTATAAAAATTGCCTGTTCATATATTTATTCCATTTATAAAATGAGGAATGGCTCTTATTTTTATAAATTTGACTAAGTATCCTTTACATTTGAAAACTAAGGCCTTTATTAAAGGAAACTTGCCATAATTTCTTTTTATGATCACATTCATTGTCTATGGTACCTTTTAGCAACAGGTATTTGGAAGCTTATTTTTAAAAATTAGGTCTATTTTTGCATTTGTTTTCTTCAAGATCAAGATTGCTAACACTGCCTTTTTTACTTTAGCTGAAGTATAATAGATTCTGCTCTAAGATTTTAACTGTGTCTTTGTGTTTCAAGTGTGTCTCTTGTATACAAATAATTGAATTTTTCTATTCTGCTATGTGTTTCCATTTTATGGGTTAGTTCTCCCATTTATATTCACAGTTATGATTGTTGTGTTTTTCCCTCCATTCTATTTTCTTTGGATTATCATTCTCTCTTTTTATGCTGTCCCTTTTCAAAAGTCAGTTTTGTTTCTGACCACTGCTTTCCTCAATCTGCCCTCCCTTTTGTTATCTGCCCCTTTCCTTTTCCCCCTATATACATTTATTTCCCTATTGGATAAGATCTCTATTTTTCACCTTTTAAAAAAAAATCATCACAACATAATTAACTTACACATGCCCTCTCTTTATGTAGCTTCTTAACTGCTCTAATACTAAAGATCTTAGAAATTGCGTTCCTATATTAGAATGTAAACAGTTTAACTTTACCGATTCTCTTATGATTAGTCTTTCATGTTTGCTTTTTGATGTGTCTATCAAATCTTGTGTTAGAATATCACATTTTATGTCACATTTTCTATTCAGCTCTTTTCAGCAGGTATGCTTAAAAGTCCATTTCATTTGATATTCATTTTCCCCCCTTAAAGATTATAGTGAATTTTGCTGGGTAAATTGCTATTGGCTGAAATCTAGCTCTTTTGCTTTCTGAGATATCAGATCAGATTTTAAACTCTCTACTTCTCTCGGATGGTGGTCGTTAAATCTCGTGTGATCCTGATATCTGAACTGTTTCTTTCTTGCTACATGCAACATTTTTTTTC
>JAJPUD010035509.1:0-10282 GCA_023553655.1 Myrmecobius fasciatus | reverse complement strand
TTGAACTTCCTCCCTTTTCTTTCCTCTTTCTTTCAGTCCCTTTCTCCCTTCCTCTTGTGTGGGTAAATGGCAGCTATTCAGGGGAACTCCAGATTTGCAGACTGCTACAGTTATAAGGGTTGGCTCTTGGGTAAGGGTAAAAGAATACATTTGGAAATGAATGACACAAACACAAAAGTTATCACATATTTAAAAAACAAAAGTGCACATTAAATGTTTCCTCAGATTGCTCTTTTCCCCTTTGTTAGTGGGGTATGATAATTGCGTGAAGGCTGATCCCATCATGCTCCCCAATTCTCCCTCTCTTCTCTGCTTCTGAAATCCTGTATTCACCTCATTCTTTTGAGTTTCATAAGCAGGCCCAGAAGTCAAGGGAGATTTTGAAAGGGGGAGGTCTGCAGAACTAGCGCCAAACTGAAAACTGATCCCTTAACTCTGTCTAGGTTAAAAGCAACACAGATGTTTTGTGGAAGAACCTTTCCCTGCTCCCTGCCACTTTCATGCCTAAGGGATAGAGACAGAGCAAGGTTCAATCCGTGACCCTGCCTCAGAACTGAGTGCATTCTATAATTCAATAATTTGCCCTATCCTAGGATTTCAGGGATATGAGGACTTAGTAGTGAAGGGGAGAGAACATAAGCTCCTAGCTGTTGCTGTTCATAATCCCACATTTCCAGTTGAAGGGATGTTTGCTAATATTTAAGCAGTATTTGCAGGTCTTCCCAGGGGTGATGGTAAATCTGAAACAGATCTTGGCAGGGCTCAGGTACACCCCAGCTTCAGAGAGGAGGAAACAAGTGGCAGTGACTGTTGTTTACTCTATGGTCCAGGAAGAAGCCAGGGATCTAGTGCCACAGAGAAGGTGCAGAATCAGTATCAGAAAATTATTCTTCAGCCTGGAAAGCTGGCATTGGAGTCACAGAGCCAGCCAGACTCGGGTCCTGTTCTCTTAGCCGAGGTCCAGCCTGAATCTAGGTTAAGGTCTCTCATCTGGTTCAGGATCCTGAACTTCCTGGGGCTGCTTCCTCTGCACTCAGTCTTCCAGCCTTTGTCATGCTCTTCTCAGTCCAGACAAAGGCGTTAACAATGACTGAAACACCCAGTAATCTGTGGGGTGGCTTATATATTCTAGCTCATTTAGTTAACATAGCAGGTGGAGAGCATAAGCAGCAGCCCTCTAAAAGCTAATGTTCTGATGATGATACCCAGGGTAAATTAGGATAGACTTGGCCAGACTTGAAACTGTTGTAATGATTAGTTTGATGGGGGACAGCCATGTGAACAGTGTTCTCTCACATTCTTGTCCCCCTAAAGGCAAGACCCATAGGAATAAATCAGAAGTACCAATACTTGTTGGAACTGCTTCAGTGCAGGTAGTGCTGGGGCAAAGTATGAAATGGACAAGGTATGAATGCTTTCATTATGAACCAGTGCTATATCAGAAGGAAAGTAAAAATAGATCTTATCAGTTGTAAGCTGAGGGTTTGTTTCTTCCTGCTGTTTTGTCCCCAGAATCCTCAGCTTGAATGGACTGCTGGCCAGATAGGTTTAAAAAAAAAAAAAGCCTCATCCTTGAGCCTTCTCAAAATAAAATTATGAAATTGAGGAGCTACTAAACTCTTGAGGAAAGAAAATACTGAAGACTTTCAGTCCAATAAAAATCTTTACTTAATGCCAACTGCAGAAATTATACCTAATAATGAAACAGAGACAAAAACAGCATCTCAAATGATTTGGAAAAGGAGATGGGCAAACTTGGACCAGAATTCCAAAAAGCCATTTTGGAGTTTGACTGCATGAATCTAAATAGCAGACCAATTATAGACCAAAACATCAATTAAAAAACAAACAAAAACAAACAAAAAAAAAAAACCTTGTTATCTGCAGTAACCATCATCAAGAAATCATCCTCAAACAATATTTGATGAAAATATAAAAACATCTTAGGACTTCTGTCCAGTGATATATGTAGCAATCATTGTCATGGTAAGAGCCAGAGAAGGAAAGATAGAAATACCTTAGAAATACCCCTAAGGACAGTTATCACTCACCATCATGGTATAATTAACTGTGAAGAGTCATTAAGGATCTGTGGAAAAGCACTGAAAGGACATATCAATACTGTATCTAGATGGCATGCATTATAGAACATTTAAATGCCACGTTGCCCAATTAAAACCTAGGGAAGGGAGTCCAGAAAACAAAGGCATAACAGAAATGAGACTTACCTTGACCAGCATTTGAGAGCAAACGTTAAAGTGATATAAGGGGTTAACAGAGCAAAAAAGAAAATAATTCAATATTAATCAAAAACTTTAGAGCATTAATTCTCAAATTGTGGATCACAGATCTTTAGTGTTCTTGAGGTCAAAGTCATTTTCATAATATGAGTAAGATGTTATCTATTAAAATACCCTTTCCTTTTATAAATGCATATCTCTGTAAAATCATTTTCTTCCACATACTTTAACTCCAACATGTAGAATGCAGAAGTAGTTATGAAAATCTAGATCTCTCTAAAGATTTTCAAAAACATGTGAAACAATGTCACTCTTCTCACTTAATTTTTTTGGACAAAATATACTTTGAGAAAAATATTTATGTTGCCATGTGGTAGATTTATTATTTTAAAATGAATTGATATTTTAAAATTTATCAGTTTTTATTTCTAACATTGGTAAATATCAATAGATATAACCAACAAAATAAAAGCTCTGTTATGAACAATTTTTTTCTTTAAACACAATCTTTGTTCTTTTTTTATATTAAACATGTGCAGTTCCTCTATACACATTTCCACAATTATCACACTGTACAAGAAAAAATTGGATCAAAAAGGAAAAAAAAAGATGAGAAAGAAAACAAAAAGCAAACAAAAAAGCAACAAAAAAAAGTGTAAGTACTTTGTTTCCCACACTTTGTTTCCCACCTGTCCTGGACGCAGGTGGCTCTCTCCATCACAAGTCCATTGGAACTGGCCTGAATCACCTCACTGTTGAGAAGCATCATTTTCATCAGAATTGATCATTGTGTTGTTGCTGTGTACAATGTTCTCTTGATTCTACTCATTTCATTTAGCATCAGTTCATGTAAGTCTCTCCAGGCCTCTCAGAAATCATCCTGTTGGTCGTTTCTTACAGAACAATTATATTCCATAACATTCATACACTATAACTTATTCAGCCATTCTCCAACTAATGGGTATACAGTTTCCAGTTTCTAGCCACTACAAAAAGGGCTGCCACAAACATTCTTGCACATGTGGGTCCCTTTCCCTCCTTTAATATCTCTTTGGGATACAAGCCCAGTAGAAACAATCCTGGATCAAAGGGTATGCACAGTTTGATAGCCCTTTGTGCATAGTTATGAACCATTTTTAAGAGTATAAAAGGAGGGAGGCCTGAGGCTAAAAAAAAAAAGTCCTACATCATGAAGCTGAAAATTGTATCAAATTGATCTACTGTGATGGACTTGGCTCTTTTCAACAATAATTTGGGCTAATTCCAATAGACCTGTGATGGAGAAAGCCACAACATAGTATTTTCACCTTTCTTCTTGTTGTTTGCTTGCTTGTTTTTCTAATTTTTCCCCTTTTTGATCAGATTTTTCTTGTGCAGCATGATAAATGTGGGAATATATTTAGAAGAATTGCACATGTTTAACCTATACTGGATTACTTGCTTTTACAGGAGGGGGAAGGTGGAGAGGGAGAAAAATGTGGAATACAAGGTTTTGCAGAGATCAATGCTGAAAACTATCTTTGTATGTATTTTGGAAAACAAAAAGTTATTATAAAAAAAGAAAATTCTATCAAATGAGAAACACAAAAGTTATGTATATCATTAATGTGATGAATGACAGGTGATATAAAAACAAATCAATTAAGAAGCTTTGCAAATAGAATAATGCTTTATTTACTTAAGGTATTGTAAATCTCTGTAGGGTAGGTGATTGATGGGCATGTGGGGGAAGGTAGTCCCTTATTTTAGGTGAGAGAACAACCAAGTTTGAAAGTGGCCAGTAAGTGAAAAGTTGGCTGATGGAACCAAACTGGCCAGACACATGCTGAAGAGGGGGTTTCCTTGTCTGCTACTTTGCCACCCCACTCCCTCCACTTCCTTAGGCAAATCTGCAGGGGCAGGCCTTCCCAAGCTAAGGCTATCTTGCTCCTCCTCCCCGGTTAGCTAGGATACCTACAACTCCATAGCCACAGTTGTGTAAGATTGTAAATCTATTACTGGAAAGGTCTTTAGAAGTTATTTGGTCCAATTTCCTCAAATGAGGAAACTGAGGCCCTGAGAAGTTAAGGACCTCTTAAGGTACAGGTAATCAGTGATTATTTGAATAACTCAGGGTTTCTGGCTCTGGATGATTCTACACTGCCTTTATTCCTTTGGATCTCAGAAGGCAGAAGAGACTGAAAAAAAGAAGGCAGGGGCAGCCTCAGATACAATATTAATTTACCTTAGATTAGGAACAATTCTGATAGTCTGGGGATAATCTGTGCCTTTCTCCCTGCCTCCATTACAATTTACCCTGAATTTGAAGGGGAGTGATCAGGGGGACAGGGTATTATTTGTAGCTATTAATCTCAAACTCTTTAATTATCTGGCTCAGTCCATAGTGAAACAGGATTCCCATTTACAAAATTTCTGACAGTTTTGCTTCTGTATGAATATCTCCAGGGATAGCAGACTCAGTATCTCACAAGGTAGTATCTCACTTCACTTCTAGAGAGCTCTAATGGTTTATAGTACATTACATTTATATAGTATTTTAGAGACATCATCTCATTTGATTTTCATAACTCTGTGAAGAGTATATTATGAAATAGCATATTTTATAGATGAAAACTGAGGCAGGCAGACTTGTTATCCATGATCACATAGGTGTCAGTAGCCTAGGGCTTCTTGATTCCAAGTCTAGTACTCTCCCTACTGCATATACTGCTTTTGTTTTTGACACTGTTCCCCAAACGTGGGGTCAAAATCCGCCTGTTTATTCCTTCCACCTAACTGGTTGGGAACAAACTTCTGGAGGCAAAGGGCAAGTTTAGTAATATCAGCGAACAAGTATTAGCTGCATCTCTCCCCCATACTTGTTGCTGCCAGGTTCCATTCCCTGGGACTCTGGCACCTGGTTTGGGCTTTCTTTGTCTTTTTTATTGTTTCCCTTCTGCCAGCATCCTCAGAAATTTCAATGCACCATGTTAATGACATTTTTAAACATCTTGGAGTTATCTTTTCTGGGCTTTCTCAATCCCAGGGCCCTACCTTCAGCCCATTATACCCACTCACCCAGCATGGCCATATTTTGTGATTTTCCAATGTTCAAGACATGCTTTTGAGCAGGGAATGGAAACAAGTTCCTGAGATGGATTTTCTTAGCTTGAGAGAAAAGTACCTACTGGGAGACTGAGTGCTCATGGCAGAAAGAGTTGTACCCACCTGGCCCAAGTCCAAGAGTTCAGTGAATCATATCTGGAGAAGGGAGGGCATTTCCTGGTACAGGTATTTTAATGGAGGTTAAAAAAAAAAGTTTCTCTTGTAGCTCCTAGTAGTACTCATGGTAAGTATCCTACTTGGAGAAAGACTCAGGACAGGTCTGACAGGGAGGGGAATACCAGTTCGGCAGCTTTTAAAGGACATTAATCCTTCAGGGACCTTAATCCTTTTTTTTTTTTTCCTCCAGGCTGGCCTGAGATGTCTCTGGGAGCTTGGGCAGGGGTTGAGGGACTTGAGAGCTGCCTCACTTCCTACTCTGTGACCTCTGGCTTCACCTTGGTGGACCTCAGGATCCTTATTTGTAGAATTAGGGGATCTGATCTAAGGAAGATGACCTTTAAGGTCCTGTCTACTTTTAGATTTATGATTTTCATTTTATAGAGTTTCAACTTACAGGCAGAGTGTACATCATGCTGGATCTGGATTCTAGAAAACTCAGGTTCAAATGGAGCCACAGAAACTTATTTAGCTGTGTGATCCTGAGCAAGTCACTTAGTCTCAGTTTCCTCATCTGTAAAATGGGAATAACAACACTGACGCTCCCCCCAAAACAGGGCTGTTGCAAGGATCAAAGGAGAGGACATGTAGAGGGATTTGCAAACCATAAAGCATTCTATAAACGAGGGCTATTTTAAAGACTTTAACTCAGAAGATAATACATTGCCCTCCCACCTCTCCCACTGCTTATTAATTACATTCATCTTATAACCTCCTGATATTTAGCTGAGCTCTCAAATCCATTATATTTTTATTTGCCTCCCTACCCAGCCCAGAGTCCAGGATAAGGCACCCACCATAACCTTCAAATCAGTTCTCTTTCCTTCTTCTTTCTCCCCATCCCCCAATTTTTTCGGTTCTAATTTTGTTCATCTTCAGTCCTGGGTTTGAATTCTCCTTTTCCATTCCTGAAATGCCAATGACTTTGTCTTCCTAGTAAATAAGTTTCAGTGGCTCCCTAAGTGCCTCTACGATAAATACAAAATCCTTAGCCTACCTGAAAAGCCCTCACAATCTGGCTGCAGTCTCTTTTTACAGACTTCATAATCTTCCCCATCATGCACTTTAGATTCCAGTCAAACTGGCTTCCCTGCTGTTCCTGGAATACTACATTTTACTCCCACTTCTCCACTTTTGCTCAAGACAGACCTCATAGCTGGATCACACTCCATTCTTACTTCTTAGATTTCCTAGCATCCTTCAAGGGTCAGCCACCTAACATAAGGTTTTTCCTGGTCGTCAATAGTTTTTTCTCTGACCAAAATTACTTGGGAGAGACTTTGTTTAAAAAATGCTGGTTAAATGACTGACAACTCCATTTATCATCCCCCTTCAGTTGGTCTCCTCTGAGCTACACACACACACACACACACACACACACACACTCTCTCTCTCTCTCTCTCCCTTTTTCCTTCTACCTCTCCTCTCTCTTTTTCTCTCTCCCCTTCTCTCTTCTTCTAGCTTCCCTCCTCTCTTTCCTTCTATCTCCCCTTCTCTCTTTAATTCTATCTTCTCCTTCTCTCCCTTTTTCCTTCTACCTCTTTTTCTCTCTATCCCCTTCTAGCTCCCTTCCTCTCTCTTTCCTTCTATCTCTCCCTCTCTTTTTCTTATATCTCACCTTCTTCTATCTTCCCCTTCTCTCTTCTATTTCCCCTCCTCTCCTTTCTCTCCTCCTGTCTCCCCTTCTCTCTCTCATTCATGTTTCCCATTTGAAACAAAACCACACTGTAGTTTGATCCTGCTACCCTCTCAAGCTGCCATCTTAAACCTCGCCTCCCCTTCATAAATTGCCAATAAGTTTAAACCATCTTTTCGCTTGCTGCCTATAAGTCCTGACCACTCGCTCCCTTCTCAAACTGATACAGACGGGTTTCCATCTTCATTAGGTTCCTGAAGGGGTTCTCTCAAAGATCACGAATGGCAGTCTAACTGCCAAAGCCAATGGCCTTTTCTCAGTCTTCAGTTCATGTCCTTCTGGTAGCATTTCCATGCCATCAAACACCTATCTTCTCTGTCCCCCCTGGTTTGTGCCATTGCTTTCTCCTACTTTTCAAATGTTTCTAACCTCTCTGACCTTTCATTTTGGTTCCCTAGACATAGGCTGATGTTTCCTGAACTAATTTAACTTGGCCATGAAACAATTTAAGGCTTGAAAAGAACTGCTGTCTTTAAAGATAACTGCAATATTGAAGGATCAGAGATCATTGAACATGATATTTAGAAAGACAAAGGAGCTAGGACTATAATCAAGAATCACTTATGTGACAAAATTAAGCATAACACATCAAGGGAAAAAATGCCCATTCAATGAAATAGAAGGATTTCAAGCTTTCATAAAGAGAAGAACAGAACTAAAACAAAAATATAACCTCTAACATTAAGACCTAAGAAAAACAGAGTTAAACTATTTAAATCTCTACATGGGAAGATGATATTTGGAATTCTTAAAAATTGTATCACTAATAGTAAAGAATATCCATAGACATGGGATATGGGTATATGATGAATTTAAGGGGAATGACATTAAAAAAAATCAAGGGATGAGGAAGAGGAGTACACTGGATACAGAAGGAAAAAAGAGCCAGAACAACGTAAATTATTTTACATGAAGAGGTGCAAAAGACCTATTTCAGTGGAGGGGAAAATGGGAGGATGAGCAATGAACATTGCTTGAATCTTATTCTCAATAGCTCAAAAGGGGAATCACAATCAGTTGGACACAGAAATCTAATTTACCCAATAGGGATGAAGGAGGGGAAGAGATTAATTAAGTAGAGGTGAGGTGGCAACTGACATAAGGGAAGACAGATCAGGGTAAGTGGTAGAAAGAAGCAAAACACTGATGATGATGAGGAAAAGGGGGAAAGGACACAAACAGGAAGAGCAGGATGGAGGGAAATACACAGGTAGTAATCATAACTGAATGTGAATGGGACAAACTCTCCCATAAAATGGAAGCAGATAGCAAAGTGGATCAAAAAGCAGAATCCTACAATACTAAAAATCCTACAATTACTAAAAAAAAAAAAAAAAAAAAAAAAAACAAAACCTGAGGCAGAGAAACACAGAATAAAGACAGGGGTTGGAGTAAAATCTATTACGCTTTAGCTGAAGTTAAAAAAAAAAAAGCAGGAGCAGCAATCCTTATCTCAGACAAAGTAAAAGCAAAAATAGACCTAATTAAAAGGGATAAAGAAGGAAACTACATCTTGCTAAAGGATACCCTAGACAATGAAGCAATATTAATACTAAAACTATATGCACCAAGTAGTATAGCACCCAAATTTCTCAAGGAAAAATTAAGTGAGTTACAGGAAGAAACAGATAGCAAAATTATATTAGTGAGGGATCTCAATTGTCTCCTCTAAGAACCTGATGAATCCAACCAAAAAATAAAAAGAAACTAAGGAGGAAAGTAGAATATTAGATAGCACAAGCTAATTAGAAGAGCAAGGAATAGTCTACCTGTCAGATCTATGGAAGATCTCCAAACAAGAGATAAAGAGCACTGCAAAATGCAAAACTGATAATTTTGATTAAATTAAAAAGCTTTCATATAAACAAAATCAATATTACCAAGATTAGAAGGAAAATAAAGCTGGAAAACAATCTTTATCAGCAAGTATCTCTGATAAAGATCTCTATCTAATATATACAGAGAATTGGGTGAAACTGAGTCAAATTTATAAGAACACAAGCCATTCCCCAAATGATAGTCAAAGGATATGAACAGGTAGTTTTCAGATAAAGTCAAAACTATTTATAGGCATATGGAGAAATGCTCTAAATCACTTTTAATTAAAACATGCAAACTAAAACAGCTCTGAGATGCTACCTCATACCTTTCAGACTGGCCAATGACAAGGAAAGTGATAAATGTAGGAAAAAATACGGGAATTCACCATTGATGGAATTGTAAACTGATTCAACCATTCTGGAGAGCAATTTGGAACTATGCCCAAAGGATATAAAACTGTATACCCTTTGACTTAGCAATAATACCATTACTAGGTCTATATCCCACAAAGATCATAGAAAAAAAAAAGGGAAAAGGACATACATGTATAAAAATATTTATAGCAGCCCTTTTTGTGGTGGCAAAATATTGGAAACTGAGGGGATGCCCATCCATTGGGGAATGGCTGAACAAGCAGTGGTGTATGAATGTAATGGAATACTATTGTAAAATAAGAAATAATGACAGGCAGATTTCAGAAAAACATGGAAAGATTTGTAGGAATGGATGCCAAGTGAAACGAGCAGAACCAGAAAAACACTGTAAATAGTATCTGCAATAAATAGAATCTGCAACATGGTATGATGATTAAGAATGATTAACTCAGCTCTTCTCAGCAACACAATGATCTAAGACAAATACAAAAGGGTCGAAGGAAAATGGCATCCTTTATCAGCTAATGACCTGATGAACTCGATACAAATCAAAGCATATTTTTTAACATCTCTTTCTTGTATTTTCTTCCCTCCTTTTAATCAGTTTCTTATTTTTACAAATGATTAATATTGGAAATATGTTTTATATTACAGTACATGCATAAACTATCAAAATACTTACTATGTTTGGAAGAGGAGAGGTGAGGGAGGGGGAAATTTAGAATTCAGAATCTTGTAAAAATGAATGCTAAAAATTTTGACATGTAATTGGGGAAAAATACTATTTAAAAAATAAAATATTTCATTTAAAAAAATAAATGCTTGTCTGGAAGACGGAGAGTGGCTTTAGGGAAAGGTGCTTAACCTGGGCTCTGATTTTTTTTTTTTTT